>SKCR01040471.1:0-242933 GCA_019454045.1 Zanthoxylum bungeanum | reverse complement strand
TGTATTGTTTCTCATATATTTAAGTATTGGATATTTATGCAAGTGCGACAGGAGGTTGTGTTTCACCAATGGTACGGGAAACGGCTTCGTTCTGGATAGACCCCCTTGGAATCCCATTGGTAGTTTGACTATGTGTCTATGGGAGTCCGACATCAGGGTAGGTTATTTGGTCTTAACCTGAGACTTGCACCACTAATACTTACGATAATCTATATACTTTGGTTGAGGTCGTCCAGGGCTTTAACCGGTTCTATGTACGCCAATGCTGGGTATATTGAGAATCATAGAGTATTGGGTGTGATGTCAAGACGGAAGTATCACTCCAGTCATATGGAGATGATGTCCACAGGATACGGTATTAGTGCTCTTAAGTGCTGGCGGCCATCGGGATATTATGACTAGTGTTAGACAATTATGACTTAATAGCGTCACTGTTTGTAAAAGACATTGTGTTTGTACAAAATTGACTATGTAGTATTGAAATTGCCTTTTATCATTTCGTAATTTATTTACTTTGATATATAAATGGTAAAAGTCCATATGATTAGTTCCAGATTGAGATGATATGAGACAGTATCAATCCATAAAGGTTTAATTATTAAATATCCATAGTCGTAGTATTATCGAGACTGGACATCGATAATGCGGAATAGACTAGTATTGCACTTGTGCGCATTATGAGGGCATAACGGCATAGTTCTCATATGTTTAAGTATAGGATACTTATGCAAGTGCGGTAGGAGGTTGTGTTTTACCGATGGTACGGAAAACAGCTTCACTCTGGATAGACCCCGCGGAATCCCATTGGTAGTATGTATATGTGTCTATGGGAGTCCGCGTCAGGGTAGATGTATTTGGTCTTAACCTGAGACTTACATCGCTAATATTTGTGACAATCGGTAAACTTTGGTTTTGGTCGTCCAGGGCTTTAACAGGTTCTGTGTACGCCTCTATTGGGTTTATCAGAATCGTAGTGTATTGGATGTGATGTCAAGACGGAAGTATCACTCCAGACATATGGAGATGATGATCACGCAGGGATCATAACTCGTTCTCTATTGTGTTGCAACCATCGGGATAATGTGACAAGGTCATGATTATCCGATTCAAAAAGACTAGTTGTTTGATATCCGATATGTGCTTCGTACGGGGCAGACACTATTCCAGCCCCAGGCCTAGCACGTGCATCTGAAACTAGATCGCATTACGAGATACTAGGTTTCTACGCCTGACATAGATTATAATCCAGTAAGTATTTCTGGAGAATTGGGTAGGCACGGTGCTATGTTAGAAGCCAACCATCTCTTGTAAATCGGTAAGCACGTGGTATGAGGTACTCACTTTATCGGATAGTCCGATAACCGGATTTACTGCCAACATATCCAGAGATCTCTTGGGTCACTTCCCAAAGATTCACCGATGACATTTGACTTAAATTTGAATTAATCTGGGATTAATTTAGAGAGAGAAAATTAATCTGGGATTAATATAGGCTTTATTTAATATGGGATTGAATGGTTCAGTAGAGTAGAAAAGAACGCGATTAATTTGGAATTAATCGGTAAAATAAATTTAATAGTTAAATTTGATTTTTCTATTTAATTTATTCAAATGGGCTAAAATTAATATATCGGATATATTATAATTAATTGGATTTCATTACGAGATTAAAGTCGGACTTTAATACGAACGAACGAATTAATTTAGAATTAGTTCGTGAACGACGTTCGTAATATATTGCGAGGCATCTTTATTAATTAAATTAGATTTAATTATTAGCGACGAAGGTTCGTTTAATCGGATTAAACGGAACCGAGCCGCGGCAAATGTTCGTAAAGATATTTGAATTTTGAATTCAAATATTTGGAGCCCATGTGTGGTAGGTGTTCCCACCATACAACTACCTTGTTTTACTTTTTGAAAACCATTTACCCATATCTACCTTGTTTAGGGTAAAAAGTGAATGGTTTTACCAAAAGTGAAAAGCAAAATATCTCTACACTTGTAACACATCACATATTCATTAGATGATATAAAAAGAAAAACCCTAGAGAGTTTGGCCCTCTCCTTGGCCGAAATTCAGATCTTCTTTCTCTCTTGGATTTGTTTTCAAATCAACAAAAAGCTAGCACTTTGGAAGTGAACAAAGGTGATAGGGAAACTACTCAAAAGCTTGGAATCATCAAGAGGTTGGATCTTGGAGATCTTGCTCTCAAAATTTTAAAGCTCTATCCATTCATTGTAAGTTTATTCCGCACCTTATAATGATCATATGCTTATTATATCCTATGAATGTTCTAGGAACACTAACAATGGTATCAGAGCCTAATTTAAGCATGAAAATTTCTAGGGTTCTTGAACCTAAAATTTGGGGCTTTTATATTTTGAGCATGATTTTTTCAATTGATGCTTTGAGTATGTTTACAACATGATAACTTAGAGTTATGCATGATTAGATTTGAAATAAATCAAAAGAATCAAAAAAATTAAAAATGCATAGCTTGGCCGAATCTCACTGTCCTTGCACTGCAGTTTTTTTTTTTGTAACATGAAATAATATGTTTAGATGCATGTTTAAATGATGATAGTTGGTTTAATTTGATTAGAATCAATGTCTATAATGTTCATGTTCAAATCAAAGTGCATGTTGAGCATGAAATGATGTTATTAGGCTTCAATATGTCTCAAGCATGCAATGATGTGTTTTGGCTTGATTTTATGTTAAGCATGAATTATTGAATCAAGCATGATTAATTAGTTAATTGATATTTTGGAAATATTGTTTTAATTAATTAATTATGGCTAATACAATTTAATTAAAATAATTGTGATATTTGGAATATTATAATTATGATAATATGCCTTTAAAAAGAATTGGGCTAAAAGTGTGTATTTGGGCCTAATGGGCTTGGTTTGACCAAGTTTGGTTTTGGACTTTTGGATTGGATCCTATTGGGCCCAAAACAATTCCATGAAGTCCAAATACATCACTTGGCCCTTTAAAGAATTTGATTGGGCCTAATGGGCCTAAATTGATTTGATGGCAATAGGGTGATTCCTATGGGCCTTGGCATTTTGGGTTTGATCCATTATGGCCAAAGCCCATGCCTTAAGAATCAATTAAAAGCCCATTAGACTTTAATTAAAATGACATTGGATGTTATTGGGCCTTTGAGACCCATCAAGATTGGATTTGGAATCCAAGTCTTTAAGGCAACTAAATAAGTGTAAATATTTAATTTGGAATTAAATTAGAATTAGTATTGAATACAAAAAATTGGATTTAAGTTGTAGTTCGATATAATTCAAGAATACATACTCAAAAGTATTTATTCTTAAACGAGTTGGACTCGCGCAAATCAAATCATTGTTTGAACATTGGATGGTCATTAATCAAAGATTAATTAATTGGATTAGATTGATTGAATAACATGTTTTGATTGAATACATAAATGTGTTGTATGAATAATGTATATCGGATGGATATTAGAAGGGCAAGGGCAATTTTGGAATTTTTAATAAGTTTAGAATTTATTAAATTGGGCCTGCGTGTCCAGCCTTTAATCTCTTTACTCCTTGTAATTCTCTTCTCACCTATTCCCCTCAATGCAAATGAGGTTTCTTTATTGTATTTTGTAATTGGGTAGGAGTTAGAATAGTTCTAGTTGGGGAGAGGAAAGTGAGCGATTTGTTTTAGGAACAATCTGTTTAAATATCCATCCGCATATCGTTATTAATTTACTTTTGCGCCTTATGATGTTTTAGAAGCATGCTTAGGGGTGTATGATGATTCCTAATCAAAGATAATAAATTGGAGGCCAATTTACGCGAAAAACCCTCAAAAACATATTAAGCCGTTTTCCTTCCGTTGAGTGATTCTTACTCAAGATCCAAAGTTGGCATTGGTTTGTTGGCCAAAGTCAAGACCTTTGTCAATTGCGGATGTGTTTGAATCATGAAAGTTTTGTTCTATATCGGTGTCTTGTCCAAGTTGTGATTTGTTGGCCAAAGTCAAGATCAATTCTTGTCCATAGACATTGATTACGAGCTTTCCATGTCAATGGGTCCCGCTTAACTGGAATCATTAAGCTTGTTGTGCCAAAGCCAAGACTTAGTTGATTCAGAGGAAAAAGGTTAGGAAAATATATTGGATATATTGGCATATATACTGTATATATGTTTCGGACTTGGATGTCCACCTACCGGATCTAGGAATTGGATGAGATCCAATTGATCTTCGAGATCTACCTAGTTAAGTTTCATACAGCTTGTTGGGAAAAGTCAAGGTTGTATGTTATTTAACGGGATCCTAGCCCACTAGAAAACTATGTTTCCCGAGTACTCGACAGAGGGTTAGAGGCTCGCCGAAAAATAGTGGGAGCCTAATATTGAATTTGCAATTTCATTCAGATACTTAGCTTTACGTGCTTTCAAATAATTTCGTCAAAATTACTTAATTAGTTGGACTAATATATTGTTATTTTTCTATGTAACAGTTAGACTGTACCCATTATCGTTGACTAGATAGTTGGACTATCGTAGTCAAGATGACAGGCAAAGGAAATGTCTGCGACATTATCATGAGAGAAAATGTCTTCAAGGGCAAAAATTTTGCAGATTGGGAAATGAACCTTATGATTGTCCTAGGTTCGGAGAGGTTGTTGTATACATTTACAAGACCTCTTGGGCCTAAGCCCGGACCGAATGAGACACTTGAGCTGGAGCTTTGGAAGACTCACAGTGATGATTGTGACACAACTCAGTCCATTATGCTTGCTTCGATGACTCAGCGCTTTCGTAGACAAAATAAGGACTTGGATCCTTATAATATGTTAGCGAGGTTGCAAGATCTGCATCGCTCTAACAAGAGGATTCAGAGGTACGAGTTAGTGAAGAAGCTCATTCGCTCACGCATGACAGAAGGCATGTCTTTGAGTCCCACGTGGCATAGATGATTGCTGACATCGATGAGCTGGCCAACATGGGGATAGTCTTTGAGGCAGAGATTACTGTGGATATGATCCTGCAATCTCTCCCCGATTCCTGAAGACAATTCATCATAAATTATAATTTGATGAACAACAATGATACTCTTGGAGAGTTACTGTCAACTCTCAAGGAGGCTGAAAATGAGCTTCATAAAGGCAACAAGCGCGAGGCGCACTTTGCATCGACATCTCATGGACCTAGGGCTGGGCCCAAGGCAACTGGAGGTGTGCAAAAGAAGAAGCATATTAAAAGGGGCAAGGCCAAAACGTCAAAGGCTTCTGGGAAGCCAATGGACAAATCTCAGGATGTTTGCCTACAGTACGGCAAGCGGGGTCACTGGAAGCGTGACTGCCGCGAGTACAAGGCGCTTCAGAAGGAGATAAATGCGGGCAAGGCACCGGCCTCATGTATGTTTGTTATTGAAATAAACATGGCTACTTCTAGTTTTAAAAATTGGATTTTTGATTCTGGTTATGGTACTCACATATGTACTGATGTGCAGGATCTGCAGATTAGTAGGAGACTGGCTTCAGGAGAGATTGATCTGCGTGTAGAAACGGGACACCTGTTGCTGTTTTGGCCGTGGGCACTTTTGTTTTAGAACTGCCTTCGGGGCATGTACTTAAACTTTCGGACTGTTATTATGTACCTAGTTTGACTAGGAATATTATCTCTGTATCTTGTTTGATCCAATGCGGGTACACTATTGTATTCCGAAACATTGGGTGTTTTGTTTATAAAGATGATTTTGAGATATGTTCAGCTAATGCTAATAATGGTCTTTATATTTTGAATATTAATCAATCTCAAACATATAATGTAACAAACAAAAGGCTCAAACTAAGTAACAAAGATGAAACTTATATGTGGCACTGTCGTCTATGACACATTAACAAGACTCGCATATCCACACTTTCGAAGAGTGGGTACTTGGACGGATTTGAACCAAATTCATATGACGTCTGCAAATCTTGCTTATTAGGCAAAATGCCTAAATCACCTTTTAGCGGTAAAGGTGTACGCGCCACCGAACTGTTAGCCCTCATTCATAGTGACGTTTGTGGGCCCATGTCTAGCCAGGCTAGAGGTGGATTCGAATACTTCGTAACCTTTACGGATGATGCATCGCGTTATGGTTATGTGTATCTTATGAGACACAAGTCGGAAACTTTTGAGAAATTCAAAGAGTTTCGACACGAAGTTGAAACAGACCGGCAAGAGTATAAAGACATTACGGTCGGACCGTGGTGGCGAATACTTGAGCAATGAGTTTCTAGATTACTTGAAAGAATATGGTATTCTTTCACAGTGGACTCCTCCTGGAACACCGCAATTAAACGGTGTATCCGAACGGAGAAACCGAACTCTGTTGGACATGGTAAGGTCTATGATGAGTCGGACTGAGCTACATATTTCCTTCTGGGGATATGCATTAAACAGTGCAGTTCTTATTTTGAATAAGGTTCTGTCAAAGTCTGTACAACAGACACCATATGAGATATGGACAGGAAAGAAGCCGGGTTTCTCATTCCTAGAGATTTGGGGATGCTGGGCATACGTCAAACGTTTGGAAGGTACCAAACTTGAGCCCAAATCGGATAAATGCCTATCGTAGGATATCCTAGGGAAACCAAAGGATATTACTTCTATCCACTTACCACTGGATTTAGAAGTCCTTCTCAAGGAAAACCGCATGTAGAGCAACAAATACTTTGTTCTCAGTCGTGGGTGATAGAATCCTCGTAGACTTTGTTCCTTGCATAGAATCCTCAACGGAACAAGAACAGTCCATCCGGGATGAGACTGTACCACAATCTTCTGTTACACAAGGACCGCGTAAGTCGGAGAGAGTCGGGAACCAACCTGAGAGTTATGGGTTTCTGATCTCACCTTATGTAAATATTAATCTCATTGAGGATGACGAACCGGCTACATATGAGGAAGCGATATAAAATATCGATTCCGCTTTATGGTAAGAGGCCATGAAGTCCGAAATGGATTCCATGTACACCAACCAAGTTTGGACACTGGTTGATGCACCAGAAGGCGTAAAGCCTATTGGATGCAAATGGATCTTCAAGAAGAAGACAGATATGGAAGGCAACGTGCAAACGTACAAAGCTAGGCTTGTAGCGAAGGGGTATCGTCAACGACATGGTGTCGATTACGACGAAACTTTCTCACACGTGGCCATGATTAAATCCATTCGGATAATGCTTGCTATTGCTGCATATTTCATTACGAGATATGGCAGATGGACGTTAAAACTGCTTTCCTTAACGGAAACCTTTTGGAGGATGTTTATATGCAACAGCCTGACGGTTTTATCGTGCCTAGACTTGCAAACAAGGTTTGTAAGTTAAATCGGTCCATTTATGGACTGAAGCAAGCATCGCGGTCATGGAACCAACGTTTTGATGAGATCATAAAAGAATATGATTTCATTCAAAACGGGATGATCCTTGTGTATATAAGAAGGTTAGTGGGAGCGCACTGACATTCATTGTCCTTATGTTGACGATGTATTGCTTATGGGCAATGACATTCCCATGTTAACATCGGTGAAAGCTTGGCTTTCATTAAAATTCTCCATGAAAGATCTGCGAGAAGCAGCCTTTATTCTAGGAATAAAGATCTACAGGGATAGATCTAGAAAGCTGCTTGGACTCTCCCAGAGCACGTACATTGACAAAGTGTTGAAAAGATTCAACATGGATTAGTCCAAGAGGGGACTGTTACCAGTGTCACATGGCATCTCTCTATCTAAGGACATGTGTCCTAAAAATCAAGATGAGAGAAACAGCATGAGTCGGATATCGTTCGCCTCGGCAGTCGGATCGATCATGTATGCCATGATATGTACCCGACCTGATGTCTCGTATGGTTTGAGCATGTGTAGTCGCTATCAGGCCGATCCAGGTGATGGTCACTGGATGACAGTTAAGAACATCCTTAAGTATCTTAGACGAACTAAGGATGCTTTCTTAATTTATGGAGATGGAGAACTTGAGGTAACTGGGTATACCGATGCAAGTTTCCAAACCGATAAAGACGACTCTAAGTCGCAATCCGGTACATATTTTGTTTGAACAACGGAGCAGTAAGCTGGAAATCTTCCAAGCAAGAGACTGTTGCCGATTCAACAACAGAAGCGGAGTATATTGCTGCAGCTGAAGCAGCAAAAGAGGCAGTTTGGATCCGTAAATTCCTAATTGGATTAGGAGTAGTTACGTTAGCAGCTGAGCCCATTCCATTATTTTGTGACAATAACGGGGCTATAGCGCAGGCTAAGGAACCACGGTCTCATCAACGATCCAAGCATGTTCTTCGACGTTTCCATCTGATTCGTGAGATCATAAATCGTGGTGATGTGAAGATCGAGAAGGTCGCATCAGATGACAACATTACAGACCCGCTGACGAAAGCTATTTCACAACAAAAGTTTGAGAAGACACGTATAGTTCAGGTGTTAGATGCTTGAGTGACTGGCTATAGGCCAAGTGGGAGATTGTTAGACAATTATGACCCATAGCGTCACTGTTTGTAAAAGACATTGTGTTTTGTACAAAATTGACTATGTAGTATTGAAATTGCCTTTTATCATTTCGTAATTTATTTACTTTGATATATAAATGGTAAAAGTCCATATGATTAGTTCCGGATTGAGATGATATGAGACAGTATCAATCCATAAGGTTTAATCATTAAATATCCCTAGTCGTAGTATTATCGAGACTGGACATCGATAATGCGGAATATACTAGTATTGCACTTGTGCGCGTTGTGAGGCCATAACGGCATAGTTCTCATATGTTTAAGTATAGGATACTTATGCAAGTGCGATAGAAGGTTGTGTTTTACCGATGGTACGGAAAATAGCTTCGCTCTGGATAGACCCCGCGGAATCCCATTGGTAGTATGTATATGTGTCTATGGGAGTCCGCGTCAGGGTAGATGTATTTGATCTTAACCTGAGACTTACATCGCTAGTACTTGCGAAAATCGGTAAACTTTGGTTTTGGTCGTCCAGGGCTTTAACAGGTTCTGTGTACGCCTCTATTGGGTTTATTGAGAATCGTAGTGTATTGGATGTGATGTCAAGACGGAAGTATCACTCCAGACATATGGAGATGATGATCACGCAGGGATTCATAACTCGTTCTCTATTGTGTTGCAACCATCGGGATAATGTGACAAGGTTATGATTATCCGATTCAAAGAGACTAGTTGTTTGATATCTGATATGTGCTTCGTACGGGGCAGACACTATTCCAGCCCCAGGCCTAGCACGTGACATCTGATACTGGATCGCATTACGAGATACTAGGTATTCTACTACGCCTGACATAGATTATATATTCCAGTAAGAATATTTCTGGAGAATTGGGTAGGCACGGTGCTTTGCTAGAAGCCAACCATGTCTTGTAAATCGGTAAGCACGTGGTACGAGGTACTTACTTTTATCGGATAGTCCGATAACCGGATTTACTGCCAACATATCCAGAGATCTCTTGGGTCGCTTCCCAAAGATTCACCGATGACAGTTGACTTAAATTAGAATTAATCTGGGATTAATTTAGAGAGAGAAAATTAATCTGGGATTAATATGGGATTTATTTAATCTGGGATTGAATGTGTTCAGTAGAGAAAGAACGCGATTAATTTGGAATTAATCGGTAAAATAAATTTAATAGTTAAATTTGATTTTTCTATTTAATTTATTCAAATGGGCTAAAATTAATATATCGGATATATTAAAATTAATTGAATTTCATTACGAGATTAAAGTCGGACTTTAATACGAACGAACGAATTAATTTAGAATTAGTTCGTGAACGACGTTCGTAATATTTGTACGAGGCATCGTTATTTAATTAAATTAGATTTAATTATTTAGCGACGAAGGTTCGTTTAATCGGATTAAACGGAACCGAGCCGCGGTAAATGTTCGTAGAGATATTTGAATTTTGAATTCAAATATTTGGAGCCCATGTGTGGTAGGTGTTCCCACCACACAACTACCTTGTTTTACTTTTTGAAAACCATTTACCCATATCTACCTTGTTTAGGGTAAAAAGTGAAATGGTTTTACCAAAAGTGAAAAGCAAAATATCTCTACACACTTGTAACACATCACATATTCATTAGATGAAATAAAAAGAAAAACCCTAGAGAGTTTGGCCCTCTCCTTGCCGAAATTCACATCTTCTTTCTCTCTTGGATTTGTTTTCAAATCAAAAAAAAAGCTAGCACTTTGGAAGTGAACAAAGGTGATAGGGAAAGTACTCAAAGCTTGGAATCATCAAAAGATTGGATCTTGGAGATCTTGCTCTCAAAATTTTAAAGCTCTATCCATTCATTGTAAGTTTATTCCGCACCTTATAATGATCATATCAATTGTTTTTCATGTTTATTAGATCCTATGAATGTTCTAGGAACACTAACAACTAGGTCATGTATATCCGATTATAGAGACTAGTTACCAGACATCCGATAAGTGCTTCGTACGGGGTAGACACAATTCCAGCCCCAGGCCTAGCACGTGATCATCCGATACTGGACAGAAATACGCAATACCGTATACTACGCCTGATACAGATCCTTTATTCCTGTAAGGATATTTCCGGAGAATTGGGTAGGCATGGCGCTTTGCTAGAGCCAACCTTGTCTTGTAAATCGGTAAGATGTAGTACGAGGTACTTACGTGTTCGGATAGTCTGACGACCGTATTTACTACCAACATATCTGGGGATCTCATAGGTCACTTCCCAATGATTCACCGATGACGTATGACTCACACTTTAATTCATCTGGGATTAATTAGAAGAGAGAGAAAATTAATCTGGGATTAATTTCGGACATATTTTATCTAGGATAAAATATCAATAAAAGAGAGATAACGATTAATTTGGAATTAATCGGTAAATTAATAAATTTGATATATTAAACGAAATTGGATTTTGACGCGGAATTAAAATTAGATTTTAATTCGGTCGAACGAATTAATTTAGAATTAATTCCTTGGCGACGTGAATAGTAATTATGCTTGGCATTATTATTTAATTAAATTAGATTTAATTGTGACGCAACGGATAAATCGTTAATTTGGAATTAACGAACCCGAGCCCGAGAGTGATTACGAGCGCATTCATATTTCGAATTCGAGTGTGGCACACGAGTCACATCAAGCGTCAAATCATTCTTCACATCAAGCGTCAAATCACATGTCACTTTGAGTGATGTGACATTTGATTTATTGATGTGATTGATTGATTGAAAAGCAACTTGACACTTTGAGTAATGTGAGTTGTTGGAATAGTGATAGTTGTTGGAAAGTATTTACCATTTGACTTTTGATATTTTATTTGGTAAATCCTTTTAATTATTTTTGTAAAATATAAAAGATGTATTTGATATACCTTTTACCAACTAACACTCACTTTTCTCTCCCTCTCTTTCTTCTCTTGTTTTCGGCCATTGAAGGCCAAAATAAGCTTCTAGTTTGGCCTGAAAAACCGTGAGCAATGAAGCAATTTTGAGTGAAATTTGTGGCAAAAATCACAAGTGCTAGCACACCGAGAGACATATGAAGGTGTTAGGGAAACCCACCCATGAGCAGGGAACCGTTTAATGCTAGTTCGAGGCTCAAATTCATGAAGCAAAACTGAAATTCTTGGACAGAAAAACTGCACTGTTTGGGCGTGGATCTTGAAGGGAAATTTCATCTTGTTCTTCATCAAATCGTCTCAACCGATCGATGTGAGTATTCCGCTATCTCCTTTCATGTGTTCACACATTATTTTAATGCTTGTTATGATCTTGGGACCTAGAATAAAACCAACAATGGCATCAAGAGCCTAGGTTCAAGCATGAAACTTTTAGGGCTGAAAATTGGGTATTTTGAATTTGAGCATGATTTTATGAAATTGGATGATTAAGTATGCTTAAATGTGGCTGAATTGAAGATTGATTGGATCAATTTCATGAAAATGTGATTGGATCATTTTTTCCCCAAATTGGATGTGTTGGCCGAATACCTTAGCCCTATTAAGTCTTGGAATTTTGATTTTTTGGACATTGGATGTGTTGGAAATCATTCGGGTATATGATTTAATGTCGATTGTGTAATTAATTGGATTGAATTCGAATCAGACATAAAATCCCCAAATTACCGAGACTTTAAAGCATGAAATTGGGTTTGATTTTTCATTAATGTGTTGGACATGTGATAATGATGATGAACATGATTAATTAGGCTAATTGATGTTTTGGAAATGTTAATTGGAGAATTAATTGTGTTGAACACTTTATGTAATTAAATTGGAAATTTGGAATTTGGTAATTTAATTATTTGGGCCTAATTTTGGAAATTAGACTTTTAAAGTTGTAATTGGGCTTGTTGGGCTTTGTTGTACAAAGTTGGGTTTAGGTCAAATGGATTGGATCCAATTGGGCCCAAAACCACTTCCGTTAAGCCCAAATGCGACTTAATGAACCTTTAAAGTTTAATTGGGCCTAATGGGCCAAGATTGTGGGGTAAATCCCGGATTGGATTTTGGTTATTCGGTTTGACCCGAGTTGACCAAAAGTCCACGCCTTAAAAAATCAATTAAAAGCCCATTAGACTTTAATTGAATTGACGTTGGACGGTAATCAGTCTTTGAGACGCGTTACGTTTAAATTTGGAATTTAAGTCGTAAAAGGCTTATTATTATAGTGTAATATTTAATTTGGATTTAAATAACGAATTAGGATTGAATGCATATTAAATTGGATTTAATGACATAGTTTAATTTAATTCGAGGACTCGTACTTTGAGTATTTATTCGTAAAACGAGTTTGACTCGAACAAAATCAAATCGTTGTTTGAACAATGGATGATCACTAATTATCAGATTAATTAATTTGATTAGATTGATTGATAACATGCTTGTGTGAATACTTGGTTGTGATGAATGAATAATGAATAACGGATGGATATTAGTAGGGTGGGGGCAATTTTGGAAATTATTGTAATAAATTTGATTTATTAAATTGGATCTGTGTGTCCAGCCTTATCACCTCTATTCTCTTTGTATTCTCTTCTCACCTTTTCCCCTCAATGTAAATGTGGTTTCTTTAGAAGTGTAGTGTAACGGGTAGAAGTAATACAAGTGCTAGTTTGGGAGAGAAATGGAGAGATTTGATCTAGGATCAATGTGTTAAGTATCCATCCGCATATCATTATTATTTATTTTCATATGCGCTTTATTATGTGTTTAGAATACATGTTTAAGGGTGTATGATGATGAGACCTTAACAAAGATAATAAATTGGTAGCCAATTTGCACGCGAAAAACCTTCACTTTATATCAAGTGTTTTTCCTTCCATTGAGTGATTGTGTTTTTCCTTCCATTGAGTGATTCTTACTCAAGATCCGAGACTGGCATTGGGTTGTTGGCCAAAGTCAAGCCCTTTGTCCGTCGAAGATGTGTTTGAATCATGAGAGTTTTGTTCCATATCGGTGTCTTGTCCAAGTTGTGGTTTGTTGGCCAAAGTCAAGACCACTTCTTGTCACTCGACATTGATTACGAAGCTTTACATGGTCAATGGGTTGCGCTTACTGGGATCATTAGGTTTGTTGTGCCAAAGCCAAGGCCTAGTTGATTCAGAGGAAAAAGGTTAGGCTACATATTGGATATGTAGGCACATATAAGATATATGTTTTGGACTTGGATGTCCACCTACCGGATCTAGGAATTGGATTGGATCCAATTGATCTTAGAGATCTACCTAGTTAATTATCATACAATTTGTTGGCCAAAGTCAAGATTGTGTGACATTTAACGGGATCCTAGCCCACTAGGAAACACGGTTTCCCGAGTACTCGACAGAGGGTTAGAGGCTCGCCGAAAAATAGTGGGAGGCAAGAATTGAATTTGCAATACTCGTTTAATTACTTGCCATACGCGCTCAAACAAATATCATTCGTCGTTACTAAATTAAAATATTAGTTGGACTAATATTTAAATGTTGTTTTTATTAAATAGTTGGACTATATTCAAACCATTCAATTATAGTTGATTTTATAATTGGATTATAGTAATCAATATAATTGATTTTTTAATCTATTAAAATTATAGTTGATTAAATAGTTGGACTATTGTAATCATTATAATAAATAGTACCACAAATCGTTGATTAAATAGTTGGACTATTAAAATCAAGATTAAATTGAAAGATTGACGTTTATTACATAATCCTAGGGATTAAAATGTTTTAAATGGTTTAATTTTCAAATTGGGAATTTAATTTCAGGATGGTCTTGGAAATAAGTTACTTTATTTGATAAAATAACATATTATGCCTAATCCTAGGATTAAGCAAATAGTAGAGCATAATCTTTGGAAGATTTATGTGATGATAACTTAAAGTGCTTAATCCGCTATACATGTCATAAATCTATGTTTAGATTTAAGAAGTATTAAATTGTAAATAAATAACTCTTGGAGAGTTAATGACTGTTCTCGAGGAGACAAAGTCAAAGTTTGCAATTAGGTAAGTAGCGCAAGGCGCACCTTACCTCGATATTCTAGAAGGCCAAGGCTTGGCCAAAGGCTTCTGAAATGTTGAAAAAGGTAAAGGCAAAATCATTATAATCTTCTGGGAAGATAAATGACGTATCCCAAAGTGATTGCTGTTTGGATATGGCAGACACGAAGAAATTAAAGAAAGGGCAAGGCTCTGACTTTAAATATGTTTGTCATAATTATGTTCACTACTAGTATTGAAATTGGATTTTAAATACTTAGTGTGGTACATAGAATATATGTACTGATGTGCAGAATCTACTGTGAGCAGGATACTGACTTCAGTTAAGATTTAATCTGCGAATCGGAAACGGGATGAAAGTCGCTGTTTCGACCGTAGATACCTAAGTTTAGGAACTACCCTTCGGGTGTGTAGCTATATTAGGAAACTGTTATAATGTAACTAGTTTGACTAGGAACATTATCTCTATATTAGTGTTTAACCCGCTGCGGGTGAACCTTTGTATTCTAGAACACTAAAGTGTTTTATTATATAAAGATGATATTGAGATAAACACATTAGATGTGAATAACAGTATTTATATTTTGAATATAAATAAATCTCAAACATATAACATGACAAACAAATAGCTTAAACTGATTTGATCAAAAGAAACTAATTATGGCATTATTGTATGGGACACATCTAAACCAGAATCGTATATCCGCACTTTTGAAGAATGGGTACTAGGATTAATTTGATTCCAATCAAATAAAGTCTACGAATCTAGTTTATTAGGCAAAGTGCCTAAAGCACTATTTACTTGGTAAAAGTGTAAATGCCACAGATCTATTAGCCCTAGTTCATAGTGAAGCAAGTGGGCACATGTCTAGCTAGGCTAGAGATGGATATAAATATTTCGTGACCTATACGGATGTGGCATCGCATTATGGTTATGTGTTTCTTTTAAAGAACATAAATCGGAAACTTTTAGAGTTTCGACACGAAATAGACAAACAGATCGGCTAAAGTATTAAACCGTCACGGTAAGACCGTAATGGAAAATACTTAAGCAATAAGTTTCACATATACTTGAAAGAGTATAGTATTCTTTCAAATAAGGACTCCTCCCGAGACACGTCAGTTTGACGGTGTGTCCATACGGAGAAACCGAATTTTGTTGGACATGATAAGGTTTATCATGAGTCGCTCTGAGCTATCGTTTCCTTCAACGGATATGCATTAACAGTGCAAAACTTATTTAGAATAAGGTTCCATGAAAATCAATATGACAGAATTCATATTGGATATGAACAGGAAAGAAACTGGGTTTCACATTCCTGTAGATTTGGGTATGCTGGGCATATGTTTGAATGATACCAAACTAAAAACCTAAATCGGATAAGTGCCAAATGTAGGTTATCCTAGGGAAAACCATAAGTATAGTACTTATACAACTCACTAGAGAACAATTGTAATTGTTGCTCACCATGCGGTCTTCCTTAGAGGAATACCGATATGCAGTGGTAAGTGGGAGGACAGTAAAACTCGATGAAAATCGGAGTGATACTTTTCAAGGCACGAAGTCCTTAATGGAACACAAATAGTTCATCAAGGATGAAACTATACCAGTAATCTTCGAATACACAAGAACCGCGTAGATCGGAGAGAATCAGAAAACAACCTGGGGTATGGGTTTCTGATGTCACCTCATAAAGATGTCAATCTTATTGAGGAAGACAAATCGACTACGAATGAGGAAGTGATACAAGGTATCGACTCCCTTTTATGGCAAAGTACCATGAGTCCGAAATGGATTCCATGTATAAAAACTATGATTGGATACTTGTTGAAGTACCGTAAGGCATTATGCCTATTGGTACTGTATAAGTCTTCAAGGAAGACATACATGGAAGGCAACATACCAACGTACAAAGCTAGGCTTGTAGCGGAAAGGTATCGTTATCAACATTGTGTTGATTACGGTTCAACCTTTTACCTGTTGCCACGGTAAATCCATTTGGATAATGCTTGCTGAAGCTGCACGTTTCATTTATGAAATGTGTCAGTTAAAGATTAAAATCACTTTCCTTAAACAGAAACCTTTTGGAGGATGTTTATAACATCCTGACGATTTTGTCGTACTAAAACCATAAAACAAGGTTTGCAGGTTATTCGATCCATGTTTGGATTGAAGCAAGCATTAGGTTCTTGGAACTAACGTTTTGATGTAATCATAATGGTGTATGATTTAATTCAAAACGAAAATGATTCTTGTGTATATAAGGAGGTTAGTGGGAGCTCACTGACAATGAATGTCTTGTATAAAATAATGATAACACATATATCATTTCTTGGAAATGATATTCCCATAAAATAATCGGCGAAAGCTTGGCTTTCGAGAAAATTCTCCGTAGAATTCTTGGGAGTAACAACCATTATTCTAAGAATAAAGATCTACTGGGATAGATTAAGTTGTTAAAACTCTGCGAGAACTCGTACATTGAAAAATGTACGTGATGTGGTGTCTCATATGCTTTGAGCATATGGATTCATAATCAGGCCAATCCAAGTGATAGTCACTGGATTGATGTTAAGAACATCCGTTAGAATCTTAGAGATCTAAGGATGCTGTCTTAATCTGTGGAGAATGAGAACTTGAAGTGACTGGGATCACTACTGCAAGTTTCCAAATCGATAAAACGACTAAAAGTCGTAAACGGTACTATACAGTTTGAATAACGGTACAGTGAGCTGGAATGCTTCCAAGCAAGATACTGTTACCGAATAAACAACAAATACGGATTATTACTGCAGCTGAGGCAGCAATAGAAGCCATTTGGGTCGATAATAAATCTAATTTGATTAGATATAGTTCTGTTAGAAGCTGAGCTAGGCGTCAACTCAGGCTAAAGAAATAATGGTCTCATCAACGATCCAGATACATGCTTAGACTATTCATCTGATTCGTTCGGATCATAGATCGTGGCGATGGGATGATTGTATAAATCGCATCAGACGATAATCATGCAAATCCGCTGACGAAAGCTTTTCTCAGCAATTTGAGCCAACCGTACGTAGTTCAGGTGTTAGGCACTCGAGTGACTGGCTATAGGCCAAATGGGAGGGTGTTGGACAGTTATGACCCATAACGTCACTATTTGTATAGATCATGGTGTTGTTGTACAAATTAACTATGTGACAAAGAAGATTGCACTCTTATCATTTGTGATTAGATCACTTAGATATATAAATTATGAGAGGTCCTTATGATTTGTTCCTTGATTGAGAATGATATGAGACAGTATCAATCAACGAAAGATAAATCATTAAATATCCCTAGTCAGAGTATTAACGAGATTGGACATCGATAAATACGTAAAAGACTAGTATTGCACTTGTGCGCGTTGTGAGGGCACAACGACATAGTTCTCATATATTTAAGTATTGGATACTTATGCAAGTGCGATAGAAGGTTGTGTTTCACCGATGGTACGGGAAACAGCTTCGCTCTGGATAGACCCCATCGGAATCCCATTGGTATTTTGACTATGTGTCTATGGGAGTCCGACATCATGGTAGGTGTATTTGGTCTTAACCTGAGACTTGCACCGCTAATACTTACGACAATCTATATACTTTGGTTGAGGTCGTCCAGGGTTTTAACTGGTTTTGTGTACGCCAATGCTGGGTATATTGAGAATCGTAGAGTATTGGGTGTGATGTCAAGACGGAAAGACGGAAGTATCACTCCAGTCATAGTGGAGATGATGTCACACAGGATACGGTATTAGTGCTCTTAAGTGCTGCGCGGCCATCGGGATATTATGACTAGGTCATGTATATCCGATTATAGAGACTAGTTACCAGACATCCGACAAGTGCTTCTTACGGGGCAGACACAATTCCAGCCCCAGGATTAGCACGTGATCATCCGATACTGGACAGAAATACGCAATACCACGTATACTACGCCTTATACAGATCTTTATTCCTGTAAGGATATTTCCGGAGAATTGGGTAGGCATGGCGCTTTTCTAGAGGCCAACCTTGTCTTGTAAATCAGTAAGACGTAGTACGAGGTACTTACGTGTTCGGATAGTCCGACGACCGTATTTACTGCCAACATATCTGGGGATCTCATAGGTCGCTTCCCAATGATTCACCGATGACGTATGACTCGCACTTTAATTAATCTGGGATTAATTAGAAGAGAGAGAAAATTAATCTAGGATTAATTTCGGACATATTTTATCTAGGATAAAATATCAATAAAAGAGAGATAACGATTAATTTGGAATTAATCGGTAAATTAATATATTTGATATATTAAATGAAATTGGATATCGACGCGGAATTAAAATTAGATTTTAATTCGGGCGAATGAATTAATTTAGAATTAATTCCTTGGCGATGTGAATAGTAATTATGCTTGGCATGATTATTTAATTAAATTAGATTTAATTGTGACGCAGTGGATAAATCGTTAATTTGGAATTAACGAACCCGAGCCCGAAAGTGATTGCGAGCGCATTCGCATTTCGAATTCGAGTGCGGCACGCGAGTCACATCAAGCGTCAAATCATTCTTCACATCAAGCGTCAAATCACAAGTCACTTTGAGTGATGTGATATTTGATTGATTGATGTGATTGATTGATTGAAAAGAAACTTGACACTTTGAGTGATGTGAGTTGTTGGAATAGTGATAGTTGTTGGAAAGCATTTACCATTTGACTTTTGATATTTTATTTGGTAAATCCTTTTAATTATTTTTGTAAAATATAAAAGGTGTATTTGATATACCTTTTACCAACTAACACTCACTTTTCTCTCCCTCACTTTCTTCTCTTATTTTTGGCCATTGAAGGCCAAAAAAAGCTTCTGGTTTGGCCTGAAAAACCGTGAGCCATGAAGCAATTTTGAGTGAATTTTATGGCAAAAATCACAAATGCTAGCACACCGAGAGACATATGAAGGTGTTAGGAAACCCACCCATGAGCCGGGAACCGTTTGATGCTAGTTCGAGGCTCAAATTCATGAAGCAAAACTGAAATTCTTGGACAGAAAAACTGCACTGTTTGGGCGTGGATCTTGAAGGGAAATTTCATTTTGTTCTTCATCAAATCGTCTCAACCGATCGATGTGAGTATTCCGCTATCTCCTTTGACATGTTCACACATTATTTTCATGCTTGTTATGATCTTGGGACCTAGAATAAAACTAACAGAAGGATGATGACTTAAGACTTAAGTCATACATCTTAAGTTCGCTTTCACCAGGACTCAAGAAACAGTATTGTGGCACATCAGATGCCTATACTATCATGACTCGTTTGAGACAGTCATTTGAGAACCAAGAACAAGTTATTGCTCACAAATTCACATTGGAACTGTTCCATGCACGATTAGATGAGGGGCACGCTGTTAGCTCACATGTTATTCAGATGATTGATTTGATTGATCAACTGAGGCAACATAATCTCATTCTGAATGACATTCTCGGTAGGAGTGTCATTCTTGGTTCGCTCCCAGCTTCATACCGCCAGTTTGTGATGTATTTCAACATGAATAGGACTATCTGTACCTATCAGGAGCTGCATATGATATTGCTCACGGCGGAGGATGACCTTAAGAATGGAGTACCGACTCGCCGTCCGAGATCTACTTCTCTCTCTGCTTCTTCCTAGACTATGTCAAAGGGAAAGAAGAAGGGTTTCAGTCCTCAGCCACAGGCCAAGATAGCTAAGCCCAAGCGGGCTTCTGAAGACAAGTGCCATCACTGCAGCAAAGTCGGGCACTGGAAGAGGAACTGTACAGACTACATTTCCCAGATTATGAGGGAGAGAGCATCAACATCAGGTACATTTATTTTTCCAGTTATTGATATATCTTTGGCTTGTGAAGCTGTTGCATCCAACTGGATTTTAGATTCCGCTTGCCTCATTCACATTTGCAATTCGTTGCAGGTGTTGAAGGAAAGTAGAATGCTGACGCCTGGAGAGATGCAGTTGCGATTCGGGAGTGGAGACTCACTAGATGCAGTTGCAGTGGGAGTATGCGAGATCTCATTGCCGAATGGGACACTTTTGTTAAATGATTGATATTTTGTGCCTGGATGTGTAGCTAATATTATATCACTTTTTGTATTAGATACAGAAGGCTTTTGTATTAATATTAAGAACTGTTCTTTGTATTTATATGATAAGAATAATATTCTGATCCTTTTTTGTCCAAATAAGCATGGTCATTATACATTGCAAACTTCAAAAGATATTTTAAGTTCTTGAATTAATAAACGTAGTTTACCTGAAGTTAATAATACTGAACTTTGGCATATGCGGCTAGGTCACATTGGCGTTAAGCGCCTTACCCAATTGGTTAGGAATGCTTTGATACCAGATCTCACCATTGAATCCTATCCAACTTGTGAATCTGCATTCAGGGTAAAATGACCAAAGCCCCATTTTCTGGTGTTGGACACAGAGCCACTAACTTACTGGAACTCGTACATTCTGATGTATGTGGTCCACTAAGTCAAACTGCTCACAGTGGTTATTCGTACTTCGTTACCTTTACCGATGATCTGTCACGGTACGGTTATGTCTATTTGATGTGACATAAATCGGAAACCTTTGAAAAGTTCAAAGAGTTCCGAAATGAAGTAGAAAAACAAACTGGTAAATATATTAAATGCCTTCGATCTGATCGAGACGGTGAATATATGAGTGGTGAGTTCATGGATTATATAAAGGAGAATGGGATTCTCGCTCAATATACTCCTCCAGGTACTCCACAACACAATGGAGTGTCTGAGATGAGAAATCGGACTTTATTGGATTTGGTCCGATCAATGTTGAGTTTCACAGATTTGCCCTATTATTTATGGGGCTAGTCTCTCTTAACAGCTGCACATCTTTTGAACAAGATTCCTTCAAAAGCTATTTCTACGACTCCGTATTAGATATGGTTCGATAGGAGACCAAATCTTAATTACATTAAGGTTTGGGGTTGTCCTGCCTATGTCAGGGTGACTCAGCATGATAAGCTTTTGCCTCGAGGGAAAAATTTAGGTTTGTTGGATATCCTTCGAATACGAGGGGATATCTATTCTATGATACCGAGCATCGAAATGTATTCGTAGCTCGCTACGTAAAATTTCTAGAAGTAGAATTTTTTTCAGAAGATAGTAATCATAGACAGGTTGAGCTTGATGAAGTCCAACCTGAAAACAACGAACAAATGGAGGAACCTGAAGTTCAAGTAGATGAAGGACCTTCAACACACACACTCCGTAGGTCGGAAAGGGTATCTAGACCTCCTGAACGCTTGTATTTGATACAAGAAAAGAGTCTGGATGTTCTCTTAGTTGAAGAGACAGATCATTTCAACTATAGAGAATAGATGTTGGACATCGACTCCGTGAAATGGAAAAATGCCATGAAATCCGAGATAGACTCAATGCATGAGAATCAAGTTTGGGACTTGGTTCCGCTTCCCGAAGGAATTGTTCCTATCGGTTGTAAATGGGTTTACAAGAGGAAGCGCGGGCCTGACGGTAAGGTTGAAACTTACAAGGCCCGACTGGTAGCAAAAGGTTACACGCAGCGACCTGGCGTCGACTACGATGAAACTTTTTCACCGGTAGCAATGCTCAAGTCTATTCGGATTTTGCTTTCTATAGCTGCGTATCATGACTACGAGATTTGGCAAATGGATGTCAAAACAGCTTTTCTAAATTAATTTCTTGATGAAGAAATCTATATGGAACAGCCGGAAAGTTTTGCGTCCAGCGAAAACTCGGGCATGGTGTGTAAGCTTAAGAAGTTCATTTATGGGCTTAAACAAGCTTCACGAAGTTGGAATCTTCGATTCGACGAGATTATTAGCTCGTCTGGTTTTCTCAAGAATTCAGAAGAGTCCTGTGTGTATCAGAAGGCCAGTGGGAGCATGGTCGTATTTTTAGTCCTATATGTTGATGACATCCTAATCATTGGGAATGATTTAGGCATGTTACAAAGCGTCAAAGCATACCTCTGTAAGAATTTCTCCATGAAGGACCTGGGAGAAGCTTCCTATGTTTTAGGGATAAAACTCTATAGAGATAGACAAAGGAGGCTGATTGGGTTATCCCAATCAACGTACATAGATAAGATCTTAGAACGCTATGATTTTGGTAACTGTAAGACAGCAAACATACCGTTCAGACATGGGATTCATCTTTCAAAGTAGATGTGTCCACAAACAGAAGATGAGAAGGTTAGAATGTCTAACCAACCTTATACTTCTTGTTTGGGTTGCATAATGTATGCCATGTTATGTACTAGGCCTGATATCAGTTTTGCTGTTAGCGTAACCAGCAGATATCAGTCCAATCTAGGTAATGACCATTGGATGGCCATTAAACATATCCTCAAGTATCTTAAAGGTACTAAGGATAAGTTAATAATTTATGGAGGAAACGAACTGCAAGTTAATGGGTATACAGAATCCGATTTCCAATCGGATCCCGATGATAGAAAGTCTACATCTGGATTTGTCTTTACCCTTAACAGAGGTGTAGTTTGTTAGAAGAGTTCCAAACAGGGATCGACAGCAGATTCCACCATTGAGGCAGAATATATTGCAGCTTCTGAAGCTGCAAAAGAAGCTGTGTGGATAAAGAACTTTATCACAGAATTGGGAGTTGTCCCAAGTATCGAGAATGTGATTCCGTTATACTGTGATAATACTGGAGCCATTGAGCAAGCAAAGGAACCAAGGGCGCATCAGAAGTCGAAGCATGTGGAACGCAGGTACCACATCATTCGAGAGATTATGTCGCGAGGGGATATTGTCGTGTGCAAGGTACCAAGTGAAGATAATGTAGCAGACCCGCTGACGAAGGCCATACCTCCGAAGTTGTTTGATAAACACGTGGAGTCGATGGGTATTAGATACAATTGTTATTGGCACTAGAGCAAGTGGAAGATTTTGTTGGGGTTGGTGCTCAGAGCGCCAATTCCCGGTTGTATTTCTTTGTAAATACTTATGTAAAACATTATTATTATGAATAATATATGTTGTTTCTATAATATAATGAATCTTTTAATATGGTAAAGATGTAATGACCAAAGAATGATTAGTCATGGTACTGTTGCAAAAGCGTCGCAACTGACATTGAGTAGTATCATGACGTTGTCATTCTTAGACAGTTCCTGGTCAAGGTTTACACTACTTGGTCAGTATAGTAAACCCGTTGAGACCGGTACATGTCGTATACAGGAATGTATGATTCCAATGGTTTCTCAATAAACCATAAGTCTTGGAGACTAGTATAGACGTGTGGGTGTTTATAGCGGATAAACACTGAACAGCTCACTGATGATTCTTAATGGATGGTACACCAACGTCAATAAGAATCTTCTCAGGTTGAGTAGCACTTGTGATTCTTAGACTTGAGATGCCATTGTGAGCACATGAGACATCTTCTACACTTAGATGGTAGTCACGTCACCGATCTATTTAGATCAGACCTCCGCCTGTTTGTTGGGTGTAGATAGATCCTCAGGGTGTTCTATGTGTATCAAAATAGGATCCGTCAGTTCTGTGTACCAGAGCATAGGTAGTCCATATGATTAGCAATCAGACAAAAACCATGGGCCCGTGGTAAAGTTTGGAAGCTAGTTCTAAACATACTTTTAGAGATTGCTAATAGAATAGTCGATTAGATAATCCCCATAGAGATTTGACATTTACATCTATATCTCTGGGATATATCCGGATACCTGTGACGGAGGAATTATACATTTGTCATGACCTCGACCTGTATGATTCAACGAGTTTATCCGTGATCGTCATAATTTACGGGTGGATAAATTATGGACACGAAATTGGATTTCGTGACGGATATGCCTGAATCTAGAGAGTCTCAATAATGAAATAAACTCGTAGAGCACTAGAGCAACATTAATAAATAATATCGATTGTTTATAAAGTCGTTTAAAGGTTAAACACAAATTACTTATGTAGGGACCCGGTAGTCATTTACTTAATTATTGTGTATTTACATTTAATGCTTGATTAATTAAATACACATTAATTAATTGTCAAATTGAGATATTTGACTTATATCATAAATGAATATATGTATTTAATATTTAATGTAAATATAATACATATATTTAATATATTCGTATTTAATTAATTATTTAATTGTTAAATGATTAAATTAATTAAAATATAAATATCTTAAGATTTAGATATTTGTATTAAATGACTTAGTTGCCTTTGTTGACTTAATTAAAAATATCTATAAAGTGTTTTTAGATATTTAATCAAGTTGATCAAATTAAAGGTGAAATGAAATTGAAATTATTTATCTTGTATTTGGCTTGGCCAAATTCGGCCAAGGCTAAAGTGAAACAAGTATATATTGTTTTCATTTCATTATCATTTGTAACCTAATACACTTTACAAAGAAACTCCATTAAAGAAAACAAGGAAAGCTTGTGAGGAAGAAAGATAAAAACAAAGAAAGCTTATGATGATGGATGTTTTTGTTGAAAGTGTTGAGCATGTATGATGAAGGAAACTTGTGACTATTGTAGTTGTAAACATTCTTTTATGGTTTTGGAAACCTTGTTGCTAATCTAGAGTGGTTGCCCCACTCTTAAATGACCTAGATTTGATCTTGAGTTATTTCATTGTGTTGAGACTTGTATTGGATGGAAGAATGATGATTAAAGTAATTGATTTAACCAATTTGGTCTAATTTGTCCAATTTGAAGAAATTGAAAAATTAGGGTTCATGACTAATTCCAAATTTGGGGATTTTCATTTATGTTGTGTATTTGGATGTTTATATGATTCATATAAAGTTTCATGTTTATTGGATTACCCTTGATGTGTTTTGATGCATGAAATGATAAAATGCACAAAGCCCCCCCCCCCCCCCCCCAGGTGCATTCGGCCAAATGAAAGAAATTTGGGGATTTGGTTGCTTTGGTGTTTTGATGTTTTGAACATGCTAAGTTCATCTTAGAAATGATTTAGAATCATTCAAAATTGATTTGATCAATTTCGGATTAAAATGGACTAAATACCAAGTGTAAGGGCAATTCGGTAAATTCACTTAAATATGATTTATTTGAATTTTATTTCTTAATTTGATTATTGGAATATTAAATAAATATGTGTATTTAATTAATCTGAGAAAAAATTTTGAAATCGGAAAATATGATTTTCCACCGCTTCCGCTGCGTTACCGGTTTCTGCCCCTAAAAACCCCTACAGTAGATGCATGTTAAACCTTAGGAAAGGCCATGACCTTCTACTAAATATGCATCTCTAGCTTAAAAAATTGAGGCATTAGACAAAATATCCATATGAATATATTACGCCAATTCCATAAACACCTTCAAGAGACCAAATCCAAACTCATACTCCAAAACATGTTATCAATCAATCTAATCAAATTAATTAATCTGATAATTAGTGATCATCCAATGTTCAAACAACGATTTGATTTTGTTCGAGTCAAACTCGTTTTGCGAATAAGTACTCAAAGTACGGATTCTCGAATTAAATTAAACTACGTCATTAAATCCAATTTAATATGCATTCAATTCTAATTCGTTATTTAATTCCAAATTAAATATTACACTTTAATAATAAACCTTTTACGACTTAAATTCCAAATTTATTCGTAACGCGTCTCAAAGACCGATTAACGTCCAACGTCAATTCAATTAAAGTCCAATGGGCTTTTAATTGATTTCTTAAGGCGTGGACTTTTGGTCAACTCGGATCAAACCGAATAACCAAAA
Organism: Zanthoxylum bungeanum; assembly: GCA_019454045.1. Classification (NCBI taxonomy): domain Eukaryota; kingdom Viridiplantae; phylum Streptophyta; class Magnoliopsida; order Sapindales; family Rutaceae; genus Zanthoxylum; species Zanthoxylum bungeanum. The sequence continues at coordinate 216,628 of SKCR01040471.1, read as the reverse complement.
TCCAATCCGGGATTTACCCCATAAGCCCATAAATCAATCTTGGCCCATTAGGCCCAATTAAACTTTAACGGTTCATTAAGTCACAATTGGGCTTAACGTAAGTGGTTTTGGGCCCAATTGGATCCAATCCATTTGGCCTAAACCAACTTTGTACAACAAAGCCCAATAAGCCCATTTACAACTTTAAAAGCCCAAATCCAATTTAAAGCCCAATTAATTAAATTCATAAAATCCAATTTCATAATATAATTAACCTAAAGTGCAAACCATGATTAATCACCTAGATCGATATTTCCGAAACATCAAATTAGCCCAATTAATCATGCTTAACATCATCATCACATGTCCAACACATAATGAAAAAATCAAACCCTTTTAACATACTTTTAAGTCTCGGCCAAGGAAGGTAATTTTGTCCGATTTGAATTCAATCCGATTAATTACACAATCGACAACGAATTAACTTCCCGAATGATTTCATACACATCTAATGTTCAAAAATCAAAATTCCAAGACATTAAAGGGGCTATACCTATTCGGCCAACATGAGGATTTTGGGGTTTTATGTTCAATTCAAAGTACAATCCAATTGACCTTAAATACCATCAAACATTATGATTCCAATTCATCTAATGAATCAAAATTCAAAAAATTCCAAGAACCCAAAATACATAATACATTCGGCCAAGGCATAAAATATTGGGGAAAATTATTCCAAATCAATTTTCAACAAATTGGTCCAACCAAAATGCAATTAAACATGTTATAAGCATACTCAAACAATCAATTCATTCAAATCATGCTCAAAACAAATTTACCCAAATTTTAAGCCCTAAAATTTCATGCTTGCACCTAGGCTCTTGATGCCATTGTTGGTGATTATCTAGGTCCCAAGATCATTAAACAAGCATGATAAAGTGTGGAATACATATCAAAGGAGTTGCGGAATACTCACATCGATCGGTTGAGACGATTAAAGACGAACAAAACCAATTTTGGATCCTCCAAGGTGGCGCCAAAGATAGCAGTTCACAGCCCACTGTTTTCAGTTTTGAGTCTTGAATTTGAGCTCCGACTCTTCATCGAACGATTCCCGGCTCAAGGGTAAGTGTCCCTAACACCTTCAAATGTCTCTCGGGAGTGCTAGCTCGCTTGGAGAGAGTGAAGTGGAGAAGAAGAATTGTGTATTAGGTTGGTGAAGCATTTTCCAAAAATGCCTTTATATATTTTCCAAGAAAAAATACTAAAAACAATTACTAATTGATTAATTAAATCAAAAGTAAATGCTTTACACCCACCAAATACTATTCCACCTACTTACATCAACTATTCATTTCACTTTATTAAAGTGACATGTCTATCAATCAATCAATCACTCACATCAATCAATCAAATGTCACATCACTCAAAGTGACGTTTGATTTGACACTTTGATGTGACGAATGACTTGACGCTTTGATGTGACGAATGATTTGACGCTTGATGTGACTTGCGTGCCGCACTCGCATTCGAAATACGAATGCGCTCGCAATCACACTCGGGCTCGGGTTCGTTAATTCCAAATTAACGATTTATCTGTTGCGTTGTAATTAAATGATTACGCCTAGCGAATTCACTATTCACGTCGCTAACAAAATAATTCTAAATTAATTCGTTCGCCCGAATTAAAATCCAATTTCAATTCCGCGTCGAAATCTAATTTCGTTTAATATATCAAATATATCCATTTACCGATTAATTCCAAATTAATCGTTATCTCTCTTTTATTAATATTTTATCCTAGATAAAATATCTCCGGAATTAATCCTAGATTAATTTTCTCTCTCATCGAATTAATCCCAGATTAATTAAAGTGCGAGTCATACTTCATCGGTGTATCATTGGGACGCGACCCAAGAGATCCCCGGATATGTTGGCAGTAAATCGGGTCGTCGGACTATCCGAACACGTACGTACCAAGTACTACGTTTTACTGATTCACAAGACAAGGTTGGCTTCTAGCAAAGCGCCATGCCTACCCAATTCTCCGGAAATATTCTTACAGGAATATGTGATCTATATCAAGCGTAGTATACCGTAGTATTGCGTATTTCGATCCAGTATCGGACTGTCATGTGCTTGCATCAATCCAAACATGGATCGAATAACCTGCAAACCTTGTTTACTGGTTTTAGTACGACAAAATCGTCAGGATATTATAAACATCCTCCAAAGGGTTTCCGTTTAAGGAAAGCGATTTTGATCATTAACTGACACATTTCATAAATGAAATGTGCAGCTACTGCAAGCACTTTCCAAATGGATTTGCCGTGGCAACAGGAAAAAGGTCGAACCGTAATCAACACAATGTTGATAACGATACCTTTCTGCTACAAGCCTAGCTGTATACGTTGGTATGTTGCCATCCATGTATGTCTTCCTTGAAGACTTACACAGTACCTATAGGCACAATGCCTTATGGTACATCAACTAGTGTCCAAACATAGTTGTTATACATGGAATCCATTTTGCACTCATGGCACTTTGCCATAACGGAAGTCGATACCTTGTATCACCCCTTCTTACGTAGTCGGTTGGTATACCTCAACAAGATTGACATCTTTATGAGGTGAGATCAGAAACCCATACCCCAGGTTGTTTTCTGATTCTCTCCGATCTACGCGTTTCTTGTGTATACGAAGATTAATGGTATAGTTTCATCCTTGATGAACTATTTTTGTTCCATTAAGGACTTCATGCTAGAAACAGTATTACTCCGATTTTCATCGAGTTATACCATCCTCCCACTTACCACTACATATCGGTAATCCTCTAAGGAATACCGCATGGCGCGAGTAACAATTACAAATGTTCTCTAGTGAGATGTATAAGTACTATACTTATGGTTTTCCCTATGATAACCTATATTGGCACTTATCCGATTTGGGTTCTAGTTGGTATCATCCAAACGTAAGCCTAGCATACCCAAATCTACAGGAGTGTTGTAGACATTGCATTTTCGCATGTGAAACCCGATGATGAGTCTCATTTGGAGGCACTACCTTTTAAGTCGCGGAAATCGTGGAAAACGGACGTCGGAAGGGAAGAGTCAAGAATTGACGTTTTGCTGGACTTAGTTTACGTGTTTAGTTTCAAGTTCGCTGTTGGACCTCCGTTTTAAAACTTAAACTTAGCCCAAGCCCATTAAATCACATCCAAAGATAATTAAACATTTAAAATATATCTGTCACAAATAAAATTAAATAATTGAAATGAAATTAATTAAATGACATACCAACTAAATAAAATATTAAAATTAAAATAAAATATTAATTAAGTCATCAACCAATAAAATCCAATTTAAATTAAAGCAAATTAAATTAAAATGAAACTAATTAAATTAAATTAAAATAAAATCATATACCAAATTAAAATTCCAAAAATAAGTAAATCTAATTCCAAAAATAAATAAATCACTCACCAATTTAAATATTACCCACCTAAAATACACAATTTTAATACCTAAAATGACACACCTAATATAATTGATTTATTTCCTAATTAAACTAACCAAAACCCTAATTCCCTCAATATATAAACATAACATAAAAAAACCCTAAAGCTCTCCTTCTTCCCTATCACTCACGGCTTAACAAAACAAATGAAACCCTAAACAAATGCATCTCTCATCTCTCTCGCCTCTCTCTCTCAAACCCTAGCAGCCCTCACGAAAACCCTTCAGTAAGCCACAAAAACTTCAATTCAGCAAGCACCTTCAACAAGACCAAACCGACCAAACCAGAAAACCCTAATAACACACGTCATCCGCAAACTGCCCTCACAAAGCCTTACAAAACCTCAGCCCTCCACGCAAACAGAGGCATAAAATGTATGAACAGCAACACACAGGCAGCGCCATTCATGAGCCCTTAGTCACCTAAATCAAACCCCCCACCAGACAACACACGCTCACCACATCACTCTTCAGCATCTCTCGCCACCTGCCCCTTGCTCTCATTCAAGTCGCCTAGCAACAAATAACCTTCCACGCCAGCCCCTTCACCGATAAAAAAACATCACCAAACACTCCTAAAACCAAGTCATACAAGCCCATGATTGCCACACAACAGCCCTTTAAACACTACCAGTGAACTGCCCTTCATCACGCCCAGACCCTCAACCCTTCACGCATGAAAAACACAAACTGACCAGCCTCACACACGCTCAACCTTCACACGCCACGCTCACAGCCTTCAGTCTGCCTTACACACGCCACGGTCACAGCAGCCCTTCACGCCATCTAGCACTCAGCGCCTGGCATCATCACTCAACGTCAAAGTCTGCCCTCAACCATACAAATACCCTGCCGTATACATGCCACGATCACAGTCTTCAGCCTGCCTTCCACACACCTAACGTAAGCCATTCATTCACATACCCTACAGTCCACGTAAATCAACTGCCCCTTTTGACACTCAACTTCACACAATTCACACGCCTATTGCCCTAAAGCGCCCATTGACCTGCACATCGCAGTCCACGAGCCATACCTTGGCCTCACGCCTGTCCCCAAAACTACCAGAAACAGTCCCCGAAACAGCCCAAAACTGTACCCCGAAAATACCCTAAAACAGTCCCAAAATCGAGCCAAAACAGTCCACTAACACACCTGAACAGTGACCAGAAAATACCATGAATACAGCAGCGAAACAGAGGTAAAACAGCGACCAAAACAGTGAATGAAACAGCGAGCTAAGACGTTAAACCAGTGAACCGGAAGAGTTGCGGAGTGATAGCCCTTCCGACGGTCGTGAAACGCAAGTCCGAGAGCCGACAAAAAGGTTAGACCTGAGGGTATTTTTCACATCCGTTTTCAGTGTTATTTTTATTATTTATTGAGATTCATTTGCATGATTCTTATGTAGTAATGCATGTTGTGGCCCTTGAATATAGTAAATGCATGTATTATGAAATGATGCATGTTGTGGCCCTTGAATAGATAGTAAATGCATGTATTATGAAATGATGTATGTTGTGACCCTTGAATAAAATGAAAAATGTGTCGCCTCTCATGGTATATAGGATGGAAACCCGGACATAAATTTCATAGCCGATTCCGAATGGACGGTAGTATGATCTGCACTCGGGATACAACTCCACGTACCACTTGAGTAAACGGCACATATTTTGTTTTATGATGTTTTGATTTGTTTGTCATTCGTTACTTGAATTCCGCATGTTATTTATTTGATGTGTGTTCATGAGATGGTAGTCAAGCATGATCAGTCATATATTTTGCGTTGGGAATTCGTATTATGTTTAGTTTTGTTCTTTATTTTCCGCATTATATAATTGAGGTATGCCATGAGATTATTGCATGATATTGTCGTTATAATGGTTTATTTTATGCATGCGAACTTAGGGGTAAATATCCTTGGAAATATGTTGTTTAGGCTTGGTTGATTTATTGCACAAATTATATCATCACAAGTGGCATAAGTAAGGGACCATTCCGAACCCAACGGTTTGAGGTCTTCCCTTGCGAGGGGTGAGTGCGGCCTTAAATCTTTGTCCCGGTTCACACCGGGTGGCGACTCCATGTTATTTCATACTCCCCAACTAGGCCCCCGAGCCTAGAAGAACAGCAAGCGTCGTCAGGTCCTATGTCCCACAGTCTGGCGACTCCACTGGGGATAAGAGAATTGGCCCCGAAATCATGTCTTGTGATGTGTATGATTTGTGCATTATTTGACCGTTTCTATAGTGGGTTGAGGGAGTTCAATCAAAGGCATTGTCATAAACCCGCATGAGAACGATAGTTGTATATCCTATAGAAGTTGCCTCTTTATGCTTTCGATAACCACATGCATATTATATCTCATTTGTCGCACGCATCTCATGCATACATGCATCATTTTAACCCTATGTGTCTTAAAAGTCATCATAGATAACCGTTGGGTTAGAGAAAAAAAAAAGAATGGGGTTATTCAAGAGGAGTTTAGCAAACATGGATAGCGGGGAAAAAGAAATCAAGAAATAGAAAAGATTACGGAAAGGATAGAAAGACCATTGGGGGGGGCCTTCGAAAAAAAAAAGAAAAAAAAAAGAAAAAAGAAAAAAGAAAAAGAAAAAAAAAAGAGAAAAGAAAAAAGAAAAAAAAATTGTTTAGTCGTTGATAGTTAGACATAAGTCCGATGATGAAACTGATTGCTTTAGGGTGAAACCTTAGAAACGATAAACCTTTAACGTGCTTTTATCTGATGCTTTGAGTAATTGATCTATGTTAGACTCGCAAGCACTTGATTATGGTTCTTAGCAGTGAAAACCTGAGTAGTTAGCAAAGTGACTAGTTGACGAAATTGCAGGTCGATGAATGACCGTTTGCTTAGATGTCTATCTTGATTTGCTTATGTTATGATGTGTGGTATGGTTGAAAATGAAAGAAAAGTCTCTAAAAAAAAAAAAAAGGAACCACCTATAACCGATAAGCGTGAAGCTACCCATGGGCGAGTATTAGGACCACCATGAGGAGAAATGCTACCTTAAAGGGTAGGTGTGTTGAAAAAAAAAAAGAAAAAAAAAAGAAAAAAAATGAAGTTCAAAATGAAAAGAAAAAAAATGAGAGACAAAGGAAAAGAAAGATAAACCATACTACATTGAGCATGGAAAAACAATTGCAGAGCATAACTGAAACATCTAGGTTGGTTTGACCCATTGACCCCGATTTTTGAAACGAAATCATTGAGTTAGCTTACTTAAGGATTAAGCTGTGAAAGAATCTTTGCACACACACACTTTGAGTCTGGCCTAGATCATTTATTCAAAGACTTGGATTTGAGTTGCATCGAATGTTTTCAAGGTTCTGTGGTTTCATTACTGAGCATTCTTTGAGGATGATAATATGTATAACTATTGAGACTATTTTCGTAGCATGTGATATAGTATGATAATATGGAAGACCCCACCATGTGGTTCATCTTGACCAAGTTCAAACAGCGGAGAACAGAAAGCTAAATTAAGACTGAGAGCGACCAGTCTACCATCCCGTGAATAAGAGGAATGACGAGAAATTGAGTCATGAGACCAGAGAGAAGACTGAGCAATCACTTGGAGAACTGGGGGAAGACCTAACCCAGCGGAATAGGAAATTCATTCATGCATGCATGCATACACGTAACATATTTTGCATTCTTTTTTGTGTTTGTTTTGTTTTGTATTCACAGGTTTCAAAGAAAAGAAAAAATAGAAAGCGGCAAAGACAAGCCAACTAGAATCAGCAACATATGAGTAGTAGTTTTGGGGATAAGTCCCAGGGTTGAAGCCATATCAGTTTCAGTTTGGGGATGAGTCCCAGGGTTGAGGTCAGTATTCGCTTGGGGATGAGTCCCAGGGTTGAGGCCCATATCAGTAGTTTGAGAATGAAGAAGCGGAGAATGGCACTCCGAGAATGGAGAACAATCCGAGAATGAACAAGCTGAGAATGGTAATCCGAGAATGGATCAGAGTTGGGAATGGTAATCCGAGAATGGATCAGAGTTCGAGAATGGACAAGCCAAGAAGGGCAATCAGGGTTCAAGAATGAACAGGCTGAGAATGGTAATCCGAGAATGGATCAGAGTTCGAGAATGAACAAGTCGAGAATGGACCACATCTCAGTAATGGTCCGAGGATGGACCACCTTACAGTAACAGTTCGGGAATGGACCACCATCAGTTTAGTATCAGTTCGAGGGCGAGGCCCATATCACCTTGGGGGCGAGGCCCACATTGGATCAGTATCAGCTCTGCCGGTATGGCATTCTGAGGGCGAGGCCCACATCAGTTAATGATCAGTATCAGCTGGGTATGGCATTTTGGGGGCGGAGCCCACAGCGGTTCAGTATCAGCATTTGCCGGGTATGGCGTTCAGAGGACAGGGCCCATATCAGTTCCGGATTAGTATCAGTTGGGTATGGCAACCTGGGGGCGGCGCCCATATCAGTTCAGATCAGTTTCTGCCGAGAATGGCATCCAGGGGGCGAGGCCCATATCAGTATCAGTCTGGGGGCGAGGCCCATATCAGTATCAGTCTGAGGGCGAGGCCCATATCAGTATTAGTTTCAGAAAGAATCCCAGGTGGCGAAGCCCACACCAGTATCAGTTTTGGGGATGAGTCCCGGGGGCGAGGCCCATATCAACATCAATATCAGTTTTGGAATGAATCCGAGAAGGAATCTCAATTTTGGAATGAATCCAGAGAATGAATCTCTCAGCAGTTGGAATGAATCCAGGGAATGAATCTCTCAGAATGCCGAATGAATCCTGAGAATGAATCTCTCAGTTTGGAAGGAATCCAGGGAATGAATCTCTCAGTTTGGAAGGAATACAGAGAATGAATCTCTCAGCAGTTGGAATGAATCCGGAGAATGAATCTCTCAGCTGTTGGAATGAATCCGAGAAAGAATCTCAGTTTTGGAATGAATCCGAGAAGGAATCTCAGCTTTGGAATGAATCCGAGAAGGAATCTCAGTTTTGGAATGAATCCAGAGAATGAATCTCTCAGCAGTTGGAATGAATCCAGGGAATGAATCTCTCAAAATGTGGAATGAATCCAGAGAATGAATCTCTCCGTTTGGAAGGAATCCAGAGAATGAATCTCTCAGTTGGAAGGAATCTAGAGAATGAATCGCTCAGGAGTTGGAATGAATCCGGAGAATGAATCTCTCAGCAGTTGGAATGAATCCAGGAGAATGAATCTCCCAGCAGTCTCGGGAATGCATCCCAGGGCCGAGGCCCACCTCATCAGTAGTTTTGGGAATGAATCCCAGGGTCGAGGCCCACTTCATCATCAGCATCAGCAGTTTTGGAGATGCGACCCAGGGTTGTAACCCATATCATCAGTAGTTTTTGGGGATGCGTCCCAGGGTCGAGGCCCATTTTGGCAGCGTTATTGGGATGCGTCCCAGGGTTGAGGCCCCGTTGTCGGTTGCAGTTATTGGGATGCGTCCCAGGGTCATGGACCCACTACATCATTTTTAGGGGATGCGTCCCCGGGCTGAGGCCCATTTTGTCAACGGTATTGGGATGCGTCTCAGGGTCGAGGCCTCCGTTGTCGGTTGCAGTTATTGGGATACGTCCCAGGGTCGTGGACCCACTGCATCATTTTTGGGGATGCGTCCCCGGGCCGAGGCCCATTTTATCAGCGGTATTGGGATGCGTCCCAGGGTCGAGGCCCCCGTTGTCGGTTGCAGTTATTGGGATGCGTCCCAGAGTCGTGGACCCACTGCATCATTTTTGGGGATGCGTCCCCGGGTCGAGGCCCATTTTGTCAGCGGTATTGGGATGCGTCCCAGGGTCGAGGCCCCCGTTGTCGGTTGCAGTTATTGGGATGCGTCCCAGGGTCGTGGACCCACTGCATCATTTTGGGGATGCGTCCCCGGGCCGAGGCCCATTTTGTCAGCGGTTTTGGGATGCGTGCCAGGGTCGAGGCCCCCGTTGTCGATTGCAGCTGTTGGGATGCGTCCCAGGATCGAGGTCCACTGCATCATTTTTGGGGATGCGTCCCCGGGCCGAGGCCCATTTTGTCAGCGGTTTTGGGATGCGTCCCAGGGTCGAGGCCCCCGTTGTCGGTTGCAGCTATTGGGATGCGTCCCAGGATCGAGGTCCACTGCATCATCAGCTCGGCGGAGCAGCAGACAAGTCAGGTGGCAACTGGCGAGCCAGGTAAGTGAAAATGCATTGCATAACTTTGATAGGATTGTTCAAAGTCACACACTGCACAAGTCCCATCAAAGTGGGGGCGACTGTAGACATTGCATTTTCGCATGTGAAACCCGATGATGAGTCTCATTTGGAGGCACTACCTTTTAAGTCGCGGAAATCGCGGAAAACGGACGTCGGAAGGGAGAGTCAAGAATTGACGTTTTGCTGGACTTAGTTCACGTGTTTAGTTTCAAGTTCGTTGTTGGACCTCCGTTTTAAAACTTAAACTTAGCCCAAGCCCATTAAATCACATCCAAAGATAATTAAACATTTAAAATATATCTGTCACAAATTAAATTAAATAATTGAAATGAAATTAATTAAATGACATACCAACTAAATAAAATATTAAAATTAAATAAAATATTAATTAAGTCATCAACCAATTAAAATCCAATTTAAATTAAAGCAAATTAAATTAAAATGAAACTAATTAAATTAAATTAAAATAAAATCATATATCAAATTAAAATTCCAAAAATAAGTAAATCTAATTCCAAAAATAAATAAATCACTCACCAATTTAAATATTACCCACCTAAAATACACAATTTTAATACCTAAAATGACACACCTAATATAATTGATTTATTTCCTAATTAAACTAACCAAAACCCTAATTCCCTCAATATATAAACATACATAAAAAAACCCTAAAGCTCTCCTTCTTCCCTATCACTCACGGCTTAACAAAACAAATGAAACCCTAAACAAATGCATCTCTCATCTCTCTCGCCTCTCTCTCTCAAACCCTAGCAGCCCTCACGAAAACCCTTCAGTAAGCCACAAAAACTTCAATTCAGCAAGCACCTTCAACAAGACCAAACCGACCAAACCAGAAAACCCTAATAACACGTCATCCGCAAACTGCCCTCACAAAGCCTTACAAAACCTCAGCCCTCCACGCAAACAGAGGCATAAAATGTATGAACAGCAACACACAGGCAGCGCCATTCATGAGCCCTTAGTCACGTAAACCAAACCCCCCACCAGACAACACACAGTCACCACATCACTCTTCAGCATCTCTCGCCACCTGCCCCTTGCTCTCATTCAAGTCGCCTAGCAACAAATAACCTTCCACGCCAGCCCCTTCACCGATAAAATAACATCACCAAACACTCCTAAAGCCAAGTCAAACAAGCCCATGATTGCCACACAACAGCCCTTTAAACACTACCAGTGAACTGCCCTTCATCACGCCCAGACCCCTCAACCCTTCACGCATGAAAAACACAAACTGACCAGCCTCACACACGCTCAACCTTCACACGCCACGCTCACAGCCTTCAGTCTGCCTTACACACGCCACGGTCACAGCAGCCCTTCACGCCATCTAGCACTCAGCGCCTGGCATCATCACTCAACGTCAAAGTCTGCCCTCAACCATACAAATACCCTGCCGTATACATGCCACGATCACAGTCTTCAGCCTACCTTCCACACACCTAACGTAAGCCATTCATTCACATACCCTACAGTCCACGTAAATCAACTACCCCTTTTGACACTCAACTTCACACAATTCACACGCCTATTGCCCTAAAGCGCCCACTGACCTGCACATCGCAGTCCACGAGCCATACCTTGGCCTCACGCCTGTCCCCAAAACTACCAGAAACAGTCCCCGAAACAGCCCAAAACTGTACCCCGAAAATACCCCAAAACAGTCCCAAAATCGAGCCAAAACAGTCCACTAACACACCTGAACAGTGACCAGAAAATACCATGAATACAGCAGCGAAACAGAGGTAAAACAGCGACCAAAACAGTGAAACAGCGAGCTAAGACGTTAAACCAGTGAACCGGAAGAGTTGCGGAGTGATAGCCCTTCCGACGGTCGTGAAACGCAAGTCCGAGAGCCGACAAAAAGGTTAGACCTGAGGGTATTTTTCACATCCGTTTTCAGTGTTATTTTTATTATTTATTGAGATTCATTTGCATGATTCTTATGTAGTAATGCATGTTGTGGCCCTTGAATAGATAGTAAATGCATGTATTATGAAATGATGCATGTTGTGGCCCTTGAATAGATAGTAAATGCATGTATTATGAAATGATGTATGTTGTGACCCTTGAATAAAATGAAAATAATGTCGCCTCTCGTGGTATATAGGATGGAAACCCGGACATAAATTTCATAGCCGATTCCGAATGGACGGTAGTATGATCTGCACTCGGGATACAACTCCACGTACCACTTGAGTAAACGGCACATATTTTGTTTTATGATGTTTTGATTTGTTTGTCATTCGTTACTTGAATTCCGCATGTTATTTATTTGATGTGTTCATGAGATGGTAGTCAAGCATGATCAGTCATATATTTTGCGTTGGGAATTCGCATTATGTTTAGTTTTGTTCTTTATTTTCCGCATTATATAATTGAGGTATGCCATGAGATTATTGCATGATATTGTCGTTATAATGGTTTATTTTATACATGCGAACTTAGGGGTAAATTATCCTTGGAAATATGTTGTTTAGGCTTGGTTAATTTATTGCACAAATTATATCATCACAAGTGGCATAAGTAAGGGACCATTCCGAACCCAACGGTTTGAGGTCTTCCCTTGCGAGGGGTGAGTGCGGCCTTAAATCTTTGTCCCGGTTCACACCGGGTGGCGACTCCATGTTATTCATACTCCCCAACTAGGCCCCCGAGCCTAGAAGAACAGCAAGCGTCGTCAGGTCCTGTGTCCCACAAGTGTGAAACCCAGTTTCTTTCCCGTTCATATCTAATATGAAGTCTGTCAAACAGATTTTAATGGAACCTTATTCTAAATAAGTTCTGCACTGTTTACGCTCATCTTTGAAGGAAAAAGTAGCTCAGAGCGACTCATGATTAACCTTATCATGTCCAACAAAATTCGATTTCTCCGTACGGACACACCGTCAAACTGACGTGTCTCGGGAGGAGTCCTCATTTGAAAGAATACTATATTCTTTCAAGTATTTATGAAACTTATTGCTTAAGTATTTTCCATTACGGTCTCACCGTGACGGTTTAATACTCCAGCATATCTGTTTGTCTATTTCGTGTCGAAACTCTAAAAGTTCCGATTTGTGTTCTTTAAAAGAAACACATAACCATAACGTGATGCCACATCCGTTAAGGTCACGAAACATTCATATCCACATCTAGCCTAGCTAGATATAGGCCCACTTACTTCACTATGAATAGGGCTATCAGATCGGTGGCACTTGCACTTTTACCAAGTAAATAGTGTTTTAGGTACCTTAACTAATAAACTAGATTCGTAGACTTTATTTGATTAGTCAAATCAGTCCTAGCACCCACTCTTCAAAAGTGTGGATATACGAGTCTTGTTAAATTGTGTCCCAGACAACAATGCCACAATTAGTTTCATCTGACCAGATCAGTATGAGCTATTAGTTTGTCATATTATATGTTCGAGATTTTATTTATATTCAAAATATAAATACTGTTATTCACATCTAATGTGTTTATCTCAATATCATATTTATATAATAAAACATTTTAGTGTTCTAGAATATAAAGGTTTATCCATAACGAATTAAACACTGATATAGAGATAATTTTCTAGTCTAACTAGTCACATTATCACAGTTTCCTAATATAGGTACACACCCGAAGGGCTGTTCCTAAACTTAGGTATCTACGGTCAAAACAGCGACTTTCATCCCGTTTCCGATTCGCAGATTAACCTCAGCTTGAAGTCAGTATCCTGCTCACAGCAGATTCTGAACATCAATACATATATTTTATGTACCATACTAAGCATTTTAAAATCCAATTTTAATACTAATAATGGACATAATTTTGATAAACATTCTTAAAGTCAGAGCCTTGCCCTTTCTTTCATTCTTTTGTGTCTGCCATATCCAAACGACAGTCACTTTGGGATATGTCCTTTTTATCTTCCCAGAAGATAATAACGATATTGCCTTTACCCCTTTTCAATATTTCAGAAGTCTTTGGCCAAGCCTTGGATTTCTAGAATATTGACGTAAAGTGCCCCTTGCGCTATTTATCTAATTGCAAAGTTTGACTTTATCTCCTTGAGATTAGTCATTAATTCTCCAAGAATTATTAATTACAAATATAATACTTCTTAAATCTAAACATAGATTTATAACAAGTACATTGAACTAAGCACTATAAGTCATCATCACATAATACTTCCAAAGATTATGTTCCACTAACTTGCTCAATTCCGGGTTTAGGCATAATAGGTTATTTTATCAAATAAAGTAACTTATTATTTATTTCCAGGACCATCCTGAAATTTCATTCCCAATTTGAAAAATTTAAACCATTTAAATATTGTAATCCAAGATTATATTTAAATTTCCAACTTTTCAATGTTTCTTGACTTTAATAGTCCAACTATTCAATCAATTATTTTAGGTACTATTTATCATAATGATTACAATAATCTAATTATTCAATCAACTATAATATTAATTCAATTATATTGATTACTATAATCCAATTATAAAATCAACTATTTATTGAATTTATTTGAATATAGTCAAACTATATTAATTAAAACAACAATAAATATTAGTCCAACTAATACTTTTAATTATTTGACGAGTGATATTTATTTGAGCGCGTATGGCGAGTATTTGAACGAATATTGCAAATTCAATTCTTGCCTCCCACTATTTTTCGGCGAGCCTCTAACCCTCTGTCGAGTACTCGGGAAACCGTGTTTCCTAGTGGGCTAGGATCCCGTTAAATGTCACACAATCTTGACTTTGGCCAACAAATTGTATGATAATTAACTAGGTATATCTCTAAGATCAATTGGATCCAATCCAATTCCTAGGTCCGGTAGGTGGACATCCAAGTCCGAAACATATATCGTATATATGCCTATATATCCAATATGTACCCTAACCGTTTTCCTCTGAATCAACTAGGCCTTGGCTTTGGCAGAACAAACCTAATGATCCCAGTCCATGCGACCCATTGACCATGGAAAGCTTCGTAATCAATGTCAAGTGACAAGAAGCGTTCTTGACTTTTGCCAACAAACCACAACTTGGACAAGACACCGATATGGAACAAAACTCTCGTGATTCAAACACATCTTTGACGGAAAAATGGCTTGAATTTGGCCAACAACCCAATGCCAATCTCGGATCTTGAGTAAGAAACACTCAATGGAAGGAAAAACACATGATATTGAGCGAGGGTTTTTCGCGTGCAAATTGGCTACCAATTTATTATCTTTGTTAAGGTCTCATCATCATACGCCCTTAAACATGCATTCTAAATACATAATAAAGCTCATATGAAAATAAATAATAATGATATGCGGATGGATACTTAACACATTGATCCTAGATCAAATCTCTCCCTTTCTCTCTCAAGCTAGCACTTGTATTACTTCTACCTGTTACACTACACTTCTAAAGAAACCTCATTTACATTGAGGGGAATAGGTGAGAAGAGAATACAAAGAGAATAGAGGTGAAAAGGCTGGACACGCAGGTCCAATTTTAAAATCAAATTTATTACAAAAATTTCCAAAATTGCCCCCATCCGACTAATATCCATCTGATATACATTATTCATTCATCGCAACCATGTATTCACACAAAGCATGTTATCAATCAATCTAATCAAATTAATTAATCTGATAATTAGTGATCATCCAATGTTCAAACAATGATTTGATTTTGTTCGAGTCAAACTCGTTTTGCGAATAAGTACTCAAAGTATGGATTCTCGAATTAAATTAAACTACGTCATTAAATCCAATTTAATATGCATTCAATTCTAATTCGTTATTGTAACGCGTCTCAAAGACCGATTAACGTCCAACGTCAATTCAATTAAAGTCCAATGGGCTTTTAATTGATTTCTTAAGGCGTGGACTTTTGGTCAACTCGGATCAAACCGAATAACCAAAATCCAATCCGGGATTTACCCCATAAGCCCATAAATCAAACTTGGCCCATTAGGCCCAATTAAACTTTAAAGGTTCATTAAGTCGCAATTGGGCTTAACGTAAGTGATTTTGGGCCCAATTGGATCCAATCCATTTGGCCTAAACCAACTTTGTACAACAAAGCCCAATAAGCCCATTTACAACTTTAAAAGCCCAAATCCAATTTAAAGCCCAATTAATTAAATTCATAAAATCCAATTTCATAATATAATTAACCTAAAGTGCAAATCATGATTAATCACCTAGATCGATATTTCCGAAACATCAAATTAGCCTAATTAATCATGCTTAACATCATCATCACATGTCCAACACATTAATGAAAAATCAAACCCTTTTAACATGCTTCTAAGTCTCGGCCAAGGAAGGTAATTTTGTCCGATTTGAATTCAATCCGATTAATTACACAATCGACAACGAATTAACATCCCGAATGATTTCATACACATCTAATGTTCAAAAATAAAAATTCCAAGACATTAAAGGGGCTATACCTATTCGGCCAACATGAGGATTTTGGGGTTTTATGTTCAATTCAAAGTACAATCCAATTGACCTTAAATTACCATCAAACATTATGATTCCAATTCATCTAATGAATCAAAATTCAAAAAATTCCAAGAACCCAAAATACATAATACATTCGGCCAAGGCATAAAATATTGGGGAAAATTATTCCAAATCAATTTTCAACAAATTGGTCCAACCAAAATGCAATTAAACATGTTATAAGCATACTCAAACAATCAATTCATTCAAATCATGCTCAAAACAAATTTACCCAAATTTTAAGCCCTAAAATTTCATGCTTGCACCTAGGCTCTTGATGCCATTGTTGGTGATTATCTAGGTCCCAAGATCATTAAACAAGCATGATAAATTATGGAATACATATCAAAGGAGTTTCGGAATACTCACATCGATCAGTTGAGACGATTGAAGACGAACAAAACCAATTTTGGATCCTCCAAGGTGGCGCCAAAGACAGCAGTTCACAGCCCACTGTTTTCAGTTTTTAGTCTTGAATTTGAGCTCCGAATCTTCATCGAACGATTCTCGGCTCAAGGGTAAGTGTCCCTAACACCTTCATATGTCTCTCGGGAGTGCTAGCTCGCTTGTATTTTGCCACAAAACCCATGAAGTTTGCTTCCAAAATTCGGCCAACTCATGGCAGTTCACTGTCATGGGCGTGAGGGTGAGAGAGTGAAGTGGAGAAGAAGAATTGTGTATTAGGTTGGTGAAGCATTTTCCAAAAATGCCTTTATATATTTTCCAAGAAAAAATACTAAAAACAATTACTAATTGATTAATTAAATCAAAAGTAAATGCTTTACACCCACCAAATACTATTCCACCTACTTACATCAACTATTCATTTCACTTTATTAAAGTGGCATGTCTATCAATCAATCAATCACTCACATCAATCAATCAAATGTCACATCACTCAAAGTGACGTTTAATTTGACGCTTTGATGTGACGAATGACTTGACGCTTTGATGTGACGAATGATTTGATGCTTGATGTGACTTGCGTGCCGCACTCGCATTCGAAATACGAATACGCTCGCAATCACACTCGGGCTCGGGTTTGTTAATTCCAAATTAACGATTTATCCGTTGCGTTGTAATTAAATGATTACGCCTAGCGAATTCACTATTCACATCGCTAACGAATTAATTCTAAATTAATTCGTTCGCCCGAATTAAAATCCAATTTCAATTCCGAGTCGAAATCCAATTTCGTTTAATATATCAAATATATCCATTTACCGAATAATTCCAAATTAATCGTTATCTCTCTTTTATTAATATTTTATCCTAGATAAAATATCTCCGAAATTAATCCTAGATTAATTTTTTCTCTCATCGAATTAATCCCAGATTAATTAAAGTGCGAGTCATACTTCATCGGTGTATCATTGGGACGCGACCCAAGAGATCCCCGGATATGTTGGCAGTAAATCGGGTCGTCGGACTATCCGAACACGTATGTACCAAGTACTACGTTTTACCGATTCACAAGACAAGGTTGGCTTCTAGCAAAGCGCCATGCCTACCTAATTCTCCGGAAATATTCTTACAGGAATATGTGATCTATATCAAGCGTAGTATACCGTAGTATTGCGTATTTCGATCCAGTATCGGACTGTCACGTGCTAAGCCTGGGGCTGGAGTTGTGTCTACCCCGTACGAAGCACTTGTCGGATGTCTGGTAACTAGTCTCTATAATCGGATATACATGACCTAGTCATAATATCCCGATGGCCGCGCAGCACTGAAGAGTACTAATACCGTATCCTACGTGACATCATCTCCACTATGACTGGTGTGATACTTCCGTCTTGACATCACACCCAATACTCTACGATTCTCAATATACCTAGTATCGGCGTACACAGAACCGGTTAAAGCCCTAGACGACCTCAACCAAAGTACATTGATTGTCGTAAGCATTAGCGGTGTAAGTCTCAGGTTAAGACCAAATACACCTACCCTGATGTCAGACTCCCATAGACACATAGTCAAACTACCAATGGGATTCCGAGGGGGTCTATCCAGAGCGAAGCTGTTTCTCGTACCGTCGGTGAAACACGACCTCCTATCGCACTTGCATAAGTATCCAATACTTAAGTATATGAGAACTACGCCGTTGTGCCCTCACAACGCGCACAAGTACGATACTAGTCTTTTACGTATTTATCGATGTCCAATCTGGATAATACTCTGACTAGGGATATTTAATGATTTATCTTTCGTTGATTGATACTATCTCATATCATTCTCAATCAAGGAACAAATCATAAGGACCTCTCATCATTTATATATCTTGGTGATCTAATCACAAATGATTAGAGTGCAATTTCCTTTGTCACATAGTTAATTTGTACAACAACACAATGATCTGTACAAATAGTGACGCTATGGGTCATAACTGTCCAACAGGCAGTGAGTGGAGCCTTATTTTAGCACTACCATTCAATGAGTATGGGAACACTCGAAGACGAGCTGTAACTTAAGTCCCTTTGTTATAGTTGAATGTGCTATAAACCTCCAGGAAGCTATTGATGTGGGCATTGGGATCATCATTCGGGGCACCTCCAAAATGTACTAACGATAATTGTATCATCTAAAAGCATGTTTTGATATCATAAATATTAGCTTGCAAATTTGGTAGGATGATACATGATATGGATCCGTCTACCATCAGAATAATTCTCTCCCGAATGGGGATTGGTGGTGCCGCATCCAGGGGTTCAGGTTGCTGATTATTTATGACGAGTTATGAGTCTTGGCTTTGTCACTTGTCTTTTCCCAATTGACGGACAGCCTTTTCGATTTTTAAGTGAAGAGATAGGAGTTCGTAGCTTCGACTTCCTCTCATATACTTGCTTAACAACCTAAAATATGATTAAAAAAAGGTGTTTAGATAAGCAGGTAAAATATTTTCCCATAATATTACTATTGAAAGATAAAATAACTTCCCAACAACGGCACCAAAAATTTGATCGTGATTTTATGAGGCACGCAAGCGCACATATTACAAGTGCACTAAAGAGTCGTATATCAAACTCACAATGACTTATTATCCACTTTACTAATTATTAAGACTATTCAGCCACAATTATCTAAACGAAATTTAATTGAGATTTTAATGAAACTTAAATTAAAACTAAGAAGAGAAAAATAAAATTTAAAACAATAAATTACAAACAATGAGAGACAAACATCAAAGGTTGTGAATCCATCTATTATTATTCGAGATATGAATTGATATTCCTATACTTGTGTAATAAATTAACTTATTAACTTGGAACACTAAAATATTCATAAGCCTTTTTCGATGGTCATACATAAATATTTCAAATAAGCCAATTAACTATATTTCTATATTAAATAACTTAAACCAAATTCATTAAGATCAAGTTCTATTTGCGATTACACACACCTTACAAGTATATTTCTATCATGCACACAAATCTCTTAGATGAGATCGTGCATTATTGAACCTATGGCTAAACCTAAACTTCCATTTTCAAGTTCAAATAGGTTTACCACATCAATCTCATTGGTGATCAGCAATAAGAAGCATTAAGTATAAAGATCAATAAATAAGCCAATAAATCACATAAGAAAAATCAATTTTATAAAATTAACATTCTAGGTATCATCACAACCCTAAATTGAGATTTTAGTTACAATACATGGTAGAGAACTCTAAAGAAATAATTAAAAATAAACAAGACATCTTGAAAGAAAATATAAAAATGAACTTTATTGAATCGACAATCTTTTACTTTCTGATGCTGAGCCTCTAATTTATGCTTGCTTGATGTGCTTCTTTTTCTCTCAAAAGTCTCTTCGAGCCTACAAAAGTATGATATGTAGGTTTAGAACCAGACTTATTCTTATATAAGGACTAATGTGAGCTTTCTTTTTTAAGAAATATAAGTTCTTCATGCACAAGGAATCAAGGCTGCATCGCGATGCTCATGGTCCATTGTCGCGATGCTGGCTACTTCACTCATATATTATGATGTGTATAGACTTGTGTCCCGATGCACATATAGATATATTGACCGCTCATTAAGGCCAGACTTATTCTTTTATAAAGGTTTGTGGGAGCTTTCCTTCTTAAGAAATTGGAGTTCTAATCACATCAGAAATTATCGTGACACACGTGGACTCGTGACGTGACGCACAGGGACTCGTGTCGCGACGCAAGATCAACGTGACATTATGCCTTAATTTTTGAGTGATGCAACCCTGCTATTTCAATCGGCGTTGTGATGTGTATTGTCCTACATCGGGACACGTCACCAACTTCACATTATATCTTGAAATTACAAGAGGGCGCGTCGAGACGCGCAGGGTTGTGTTTGGTTTCTTAATAGGTCCCAAGATCATGAAAATCAAGCATAAAAATGCAAGAACACATCAAAGGAGTAAGGCGGAAACATAACTCACATTGATTGGATTTGATGCATCAAAGAACACAAGTCTTTTTCACCTCTTCAAGGTCACTGCAATGGCACCCAAAGTCAGTGGATGGTTCGGTTTTGGGTGTCTTTGTGTCTCCAAGATTCGGCCATTGATGAACACCATGGAAGCTCCAAGCTTCAAGCTTTAAAAATGGATTCCATGCACACAAGTTTACTACCCTATCACCTTTGTAAAACCCATGGTGTGCTAGCACTCCATCTTCTTCCTTTGTTCGGTCAAACCAAAAATTGAGGGAAGAAAAATGGCTCCAAGCCGTGAAGAAGAAGAAGAAAAAGAGAGGGAAAAAATAGGTTCCCAAAAAACGTGAACCATGCTTGGAAGAGAGAGAAAAAAAAGCTTTTAACATATATATATATTTTATTTACCAAGCAAATAAAATAAATAATATACATTACTTTAATTCAAAAGTCAAAAGCAAGAAATAAAATAATGTTATATTCCATCTCAAGCTTTTAAAAGCTTTCAATCATTTCACATCACTATTCACATCACATCTCTTCACTTTATTAAAGTGACAATATGTCATATCACATCACTCAAAGTGACAAGTGATTTGACGATTGATGCGACTAGTGATTTGACGCTTAATGTGACTTGCATGCCGCACTCGAATTCGAAATGCGAATGCGCTCGCAATCACTCTCGGGCTCGGGTTCGTTAATTCCAAATTAACGAATTTTCCGTCGCGTCGTAATTAAATGATTACGCCTAGCGAATTCATTATTCACGTCGCTAACGAATTAATTCTAAATTGATTCGTTCGCCCGAATTAAAATCCAATTTTAATTCCGCGTCGAAATCTAATTTCGTTTAATATATCGAATATATTAATTTACCCGATTAATTCCAAATTAATCGTTCTCTCTCTTTAAGCGATATTTTATCCCAGATAAAATATCTCCGTAGTGAATCCCAGATTAATTTTCTCTCTCACTGAATTAATCCTAGATTAATTAAAGTGCGAGTCATACGTCATCGGTGAATCCTCGGGGAGCGACCCATGAGACCTCCGGATATGTTGGGAGTAAATACGGTTATCAGACTATCCGAATACGTACGTACAAAGTACTACATTTTACCGATTCACAAGACAAGGTTGGCTTCTAGCAAAGCGCCATGCCTACCCAATTCTCCAGAAATATTCTTATAGGAATATATAGATCTATATCAGGCGTAGTATACAACGTATAGTGCATATCGATCCAGTATCGGACTGTCACGTGCTAGGCCTGGGGCTGGATCCGTGTCTGCCCCGTACGAAGCACATGTCGGATGTCTGGTAACTAGTCTCTATAATCAGATATACATGACCTAGTCATAATATCCCGATTGGCTGTAGCACATAAGAGCACCAGTTCCATATCCTACGTGGCATCATCTCCACTATAACTGGAGTGATACTTCGATCTTGACATCACACCCAACGCACTACGATTCTCAATATACCTAGTATTGGCGTACACAGAACCTATTAAAGCCCTGGACGACCGCAACCAAAGTATATATTGATTGTCGCAAGTATTAGCGTTGCAAGTCTCAGGTTAAGACCAAATACACCTACCCTGATTTCGGACTTCCATAGACACATAGTCATACTACCAATGGAATTCCGATGGGGTCAATCCAGAGCAAAGCTGTTTCCCATACCATCGGTGAAACACAACCTCCTATTACACTTCCATGAGTATCCAATACCAAAATATATGAGAACTATGTCGTTATGCCCTCACAACGCGCATTAGTGCAATACTAGTCTTTTACGTATTTATCGATGTCCAATCTCGATAATACTCTGACTAGGGATATTTAATGATTTATCCTTCGTGGATTGATACTGCCTCATATCATTCTCAATCCAGGAACAAATCATAAGGACCTCTCAACATTTATATATCTAGGTGATCTAATCACAAATGATAAGAGTGCAATCTCTTCTGTCACATAGTTAATTTGTACAACAACACCGTGATCTGTACAAACAGTGACGCTATGAGTCATAATTGTCCAACAATCTCCCACTTGGCCTATAGCCAGTCACTCGAGTGTCTAACACCCGAACTATGTACGGTTGGCTCAAATTGCTGAGAAAAACTTTCGTCAGCGGATTTTCATGATTATCGTCTGATGCGATTTATTCGATCATCACATCGACACGATGTATGATCCGAACGAATCAGATGAATATCGAAGTATGTATCTGGATCGTTGATGAGACCATTAATTCTTTAGCATGTGCTGACGCCTAGCTCAGCTGCTAACAGAACTATATCTAATCTAATTAGATTTGTTATTGACCCAAATGGCTTTTTTTGCTGTCTCAGCTGCAGTGATTACCCGCATTTGTTGTTTATTTGGTAACAGTATCTTGCTTGGAAGATTTCCAGCTCACTGTACCGTTATTCAAACTGTATAGTACCGTTTGTGACTTATAGTCGTTTTATCGGTTTAGGAAACTTGCAGCAGTGATCCCAGTCACTTCAAGTTCTCCTTCTCCATAGATTAAGATAGCATCCTTAGATCTCTAAGATACTAACGGATGTTCTTAACTTCAATCCAGTGACTATCACTCGGATTGGCCTGTTTGTGAATCCATATGCTCAAAGCGTATGAGACATCAGATCGCGTATATTTTTCAATGTACGATTCCACGGAGAGTAATTCGAAAGCCAAGCTTTCACCGATATTTATTTTATGGGAATATCATTTCCAAGAAATGACATATTATCATTATCTTATATGACAGCCACTGTCAGTGCGCTCCTACTAACCCTCTTATTTACACAAGAATCATTTTTGTTTTGAATTAAATCATAAATCATTATGATTACATCAAAATGATAATTCCAAGAACCTAATGATTGCTTCAATCCGATCATGGATCGAATAACAAGCATTATCCAAATGGATTTACCGTGGCAACAGTTAAAAGGTTAAATCGTAATCAACACAATGTTGATAACGACACCTTTCCGCTAAAAGCCTAGTTTCACAAGTTGGTATGTTGTCTTCCATGTATGTCTTCCTTGAAGACTTATAGTACCAATAGGCACAATGCTTCGCGGTACATCAACTAGTATCCATACATAGTTGATATACATGGAATCCTATTCGGATTCATGGCACTTTGCCCTAATAAAGGAGTTGATACCTTGTATCACTTCCTCATACGTTTTCAGTTGGTATTCCTCAATAAGAAAGACATCTTTATGAGGTGAGATCAGAAACCCATATCCCATGTTGTTTTCTGACTCTCTCTGATCTACGCGGTTCTTGTGTGTTTGAAGATTACTGGTATAGTTTCATCCTTGATGAACTATTTATGTTCCATTAAGATTCGGTGCCTTGAACAGTATTACTCCGATTTTCATCGAGTTATACTATCCTCCCACTTACCACTGCATATCGGTATTCCTCTTAGGAAAATCGCATGGTGAGCAACAATCTAATTGTTCTCTTGTGAGGTTTATAAGTACAATACTTATGGTATCCCTAGGATGACCTACATTTGGCACTTATCCTATTTGGGTTTTAGTTTGGTAACATCTAAACATATGCCAAGCATACCCAAATCATCAGGAATGAGAAACCCAGTTTCTTTCCCGTTCTTATCTAATATGATATCTGTTAAACAGATTTTATGGAACTTTATTCAAAATAAGTTCTGCACGGTCAAAGCTTATCCATTGAAGGAAATGGTAGCTCAGAGCGACTCGTGATTAACCTTATCATGTCTAACAAAATATGGTTAATCCGTTCGGACACACCGTCAAACTGACGTGTTCCGGGAGGAGTCCTCTTTCAAAGAATACTATACTCTTTTAAGTATACGAGAAACTTATTGCTTAAGTATTTTCCATTACAGTCTTACCGTGACGGTTTAATACTTTAGTTGATCTGTTTGTCTATTTCGTGTAGAAACTGTGAAAGTTTCCGATTTGTGTTTTAAAAGAAACACATAACTATAACACGATGCCACATCCGTACAGGTCACGAAATATTCATATCCACCTCTAGCCAAGCTAGACATGGGTCCACTTTCTTCACTATGAACTAGGGCTAACAGATCAGTGGCATTTACACTTTTACCAAGTAAATAGTGTTATAGGCACTTTGCCCAATAAACTAGATTCGTAGACTTTATTTGAATGGAATCAAATTAGTCATAGTACCCACTCTTCGAAAGTGTGGATATACGAGTCTTGTTTGATTGAGTCACAGACAACAATGCCACAATTAGTTTCTTCTGATTAAATCAGTTTGAGCTATTTATTTGTCATGTTATATATTTGAGATATTATTTATATTCAAAATATAAATGTTGTTATTCATATCTAATATGTTTATCTCAATATCATCTTTATATAATAAAATACTTTAGTATTTTAGAATATAAAGGTACACCCACAGCGGGTTATACGCGATATAGAGATAATGTTTCTAGTCAAACTAGTTACATTTTAATAGTTTCCTAATTTAAGTACACACCTGAAGGGCAGTTCCTAAACTTAGGTATCTACGGTTAAAACAGCGACTATCGTCCCGTTTTCAATTCGCAGAGTAATCTCGTCTGAAGTCAGTATTCTGTCTAAAGCAGATTCTGCACAACAGTACATATTTATGTATCACACTAAGTATTTAAAATCCAATTTCAATACTAGTTGTGAACATAATTATGACAAACATATTTGAAGTCAGAGCCTTGCTCGTCTTCAATTCCTTCTTAGGATATGTCCTTTTATCTTCCCAGAAGATTATAATGATTTTGCCTTTGCCATTTTTCCATATTCCAGATGCCTTTGGACAAGCCTCGGTTTCTAGAATATCAAAGTAAGGTGCGTCTTGCGCTACTTGCCTAATTGCAAGGTTTGACTTTAGTCATTAATTCTCCAAGAATTATTTATTGCAATTTAGTATTTCAAAGATCTAAAATAGATCCATGAAAATCCTACAATTTCATTATCATGCTTTAAGGATCTAATCCTTAATTCTGATTCAGAAATTAAGGAGTCTACTTGACAAGTATAATGGATTAAGCATAAAGTTATCATTATATGAATATTCCAAATATCATGTTCCACTTATTTGCTTAACTCCAAGATTTAGGCATAATACGTTATTTTATCAAATAAAGTAACTTATTATTTTCCAAGACCATCTTGAAATTTATTCCCAATTTGAAAAATCATAGTCGTTTAAAAATATTTTCACCCAGGATTATGTTTTAAACACTAATATTTCAATTTATCTTGATTCTAATAGTCCAACTATTTAATCAACGATTTGTGGTACTATGTATTATATTGATTATTATAGTCCAACTATACAATCAAATATAATTTAAATTAATTAACCTCAATTACATTGATTACTATAATCCAATTATAAAATCAACTGTAAATCGAAATTAATTAATTCAAATATATTGATTACTATAATCCAATTATATAATCAACCATAATACAGTCCAACTGCTTATTAAAAAACAACAATTTAAATATTAGTCTAACTAACATTTAATCAAACGACGAAATAATTTGTGATTGAGCGCGTATGGCGAGTAGTTGAACGAATATTGCAAATTCAATTCTTGCCTCCAACTATTTTTCGACGAGCCTCTAACCCTCTGTCGAGTACTCGGGAAACTGTGTTTCCTAGTGGGCTAGGATCCCGTTAAATATCACACAATCTTGACTTTGGCCAACATATTGTATGATAATTAACTAGGTAGATCTCTATGATCAATTGGATCCAATCCAATTCCTAAATCCGGTAGGAGGACATCCAAGTCCGAAACATATATCTTATAAATGCCAACACATCCAATGTATTACCTAACCTTTTTCCTCTGAATCAACTAAGCCTTGGCTTTGGCACAACAAGCTTAATGATCCCAGTTAAGTGGAACCCATTGACCATGGAAAGCTTCGTAATCAATGTCGATGGACAAGAAGTGGTCTTGACTTTGACCAAAAAACCACAACTTGGACAAGACATTGATATGGAACAAAGCCTTCGTGATTCAAACACATTTTCGACAGATAAAGGCCTTGACTTTGGCCAACAAACCGATTCCTTCTTAGATCTTGAGTAAGATTCACTCAATGGAAGGAAAGACGCTTAATATTATTTGAGGGTTTTTCGCGTGCAAATTGGCAACCAATTTATTATCTTTGTTAAGGTCTCATCATCATACACCCTTAAACATGCATTCTAAACACGTAATAAAGCGTATATGAAATAAAATAATAATGATATGCGGATGGATACTTTACATTGATCCTAGATCAAATCTCTCATTTTCTCTCTCCAAAGCTAGCACATGTATTTACTTCTACCCGTTACACTACACTTCTAAAGAAACCTCATTTACATTGAGGGGAATAGGTGAGAAGAGAATACAAAGAGTATAGAGGTGATAAGGCTGGACTCGCAGGTCCAATTAATAAATCAAATTTATTACAATTTCCAAAATTATCCCACCCGACTAATATCCATCCGATATACATTATTCATGCATCGCAACCATGTATTCATACAAGCATGTTATCAATCAATCTAATCCAATTAATTAATCTAATAATTAGTGATCATCCAATGTTCAAACAACGATTTGATTTTTTGCTCGAGTCAAACTCGTTTTGCGAATAAGTACTCAAAGTACGAATTCTCGAATTAAATTAACTACATAATTAAATCCAATTCAATACGCATTTAATTCTAATTCACTATTTAATTCCAAATTAAATATTACACTTTTATATAATAAACTTTTACGATTTAAATTCCAAATTCAATCGTTATGGGTCTCAAAGTCTGATTAATGTCCAACGTTTATTTAATTAAAGTCCAATGGGCTTTTAATTAATTTCTTAAGGCGTGGACTTTTGGTCAACTCGGGTCAAACCGATAACCAAAGTCCAATCCGGGAATTGCCCCATAAGCCTTTAAATTAATTTTGGCCCATTAGGCCCAATTAAATAATTAAGGTCCATTAAGTCATAATTGGACTTTATGGATGCGGTTTTGGGCCTAACTGGATCCAACTAATTTTGCCTAAACCCAACTTTGTACAACAAAGCCCAGAAGCCCAATTACAACCTATAAGGCCCAATTTCCAAAAACAAGCCCAATTAATTAACTTATAAAATTCCAAATTCCATAATTATTTAACCTAAGTGTAATACACAATTAATTACCCAATTAACATTTCTAAAACATCAATTAGCATAATTAATCATGCACTTTAACAACAAATAGTGTCCAACACAATTTATCAAAATCAAACCCAATTACATGCTCTAATGCTCTCAGCAATTTGGGGATTTTACGTCCGATTCGAATTCAATCCAATTAATTTCACAATCGACATTAAATCATATTCCCGAATGATTTCCAACACATCCAATGTTCAAAAATCAAAAAATTCTGAGACAATATGGGCTATATGTATTCGGCCAATATAAGCAATTGGGGAAAATTATTCCAAACTATTTTCAACAAATTGATCCAATCAATCCTCAATTAAACATACTTTAAGCATTCTAAATCATCCAATTTCATTAACATGCTCAAAATCAAGTTACCCAAATTTGTCAATTTTGGCCAACACAAAAATTGGGGAAATTTGTTCCAAACACAATTTCTTCAAATGATCCAATCAATCATTAATCAACAACATTTAAGCATACTAATTCATCCAATTTCATCAAATCATGCCCAAATTCGTTTTGCCCAATTTTAACCCTAATTTTTCATGCTTAATCAAAGCTCTGATACCATTGTTTGGTTTCTTAATAGGTCCCAAGTGTTAGACATTATGACCCATAGCGTCACTGTTTTGTAAATGATATTGTATTATTGTACAAAATTAACTGTGTGATAATGAAATTGCCTTTTGCCATTTTGTAATTTATTTACTTTGATATATAAATGGCGAAAGTCCATATGATTAGTTCCTTGTTGAGATGATATGAGACAGTATCAATATATATAAAAGGATTAATCATTAAATATCCCTAGTCGGAGTATTATCGAGATAGGACATCGATAATGCGGAATAGACTAGTATTGCGCTTGTGCACGTTGTGAGGGCACAACAGCATAGTTCTCATATATTTAAGTATTGGATACTTATGCGAGTGCGATAGGAGGTTGTGTTTTACCGATGGTACGGAAAACAGCTTCGCTCTGGATAGACCCCGCGGAATCCCATTGGTAGTATGTCTGCGTGTCTATGGGAGGCCGCATCAGGGTAGGTGTATATGGTCTTAACCTGAGACTTGCATCGCTAGTACTTACGACAATCGGTAAACTTTGGTTTTGGTGGTTGGGGACTTTAACCAGTTCTGTGTTCACCACTTCTGGGTTTATCAGGAATCGTAGTGTACTGGGTGTGATGTCAAGATGGAAGTGTCACTTCAGACATATGGAGTTGATGATCTCGCAGGACACAGAACTAGTACTCTATAAAAGGTTGCAACCGTCGGGGCAATATGACTAGGTCAGGATTGTCCGATTTAAAGAGACTAGTTGCTTGATGTCCGATATATGTTTCGTACGGGGCAGACACATTTCCAGCCCCAGGCCTAACATGTGATCAAACGACACTGGATCGATGTACGCAATACTACGGTATACTACGCTTGATATAGATCTAATATTCCTATAAGAATATTTCTGGAGAATTGGGTAGGCATCGCGCTTTGCTAGAAGCCAACCTTGTCTTGTAAGTCGGTAAAAACGTAGTACTAGGTACGTACGTGTTCGGATTATCCGACGACCGTATTTACTGCCAACATATCCGGAGATCTCTCGGGTCGCTTCCTGAAGATTCACCTATGATATTTGATTCGAACTTTATTAATCTTGGATTAATTACGGAGAAACTTTATCTTGGATAAAGTGCCTTATTTAGAGAGAGAACGATTAATTTAGAATTAATCGGTAAAATAATATATTCGATATATTAAACGAAATTAGATTTCGACGCGGAATTGAAATCGGATTTTAATTCGGGCAAACGAATCAATTTAGAATTAATTCGTTAGCGACGTGAATAGTGATTTCGCTAGGCATAATTATTTAATTTACGTCGCGACGGAAATTCGTTAATTCGGAATTAGCGAAACCGAGCCCGAAAGTGTTTGCGGACACATTCGTATTTTGAAACGAGTGGGACCCGCAAGTCACATCGCGAAGTCACATCGATTGACATGACAAGTTGATAGAAGTCACACATCACTTTATTAAAGTGACATCTAGTCACTATTCATGACATTAGTTGGTGGAGCCTTTAATGGCTTTTTGGAGGGAAATTGTTTTGACTTTTTGGATTTGGTATATACCAAATATTTGTATTACTTGACTATTTCTTGGAGAAAACATTTACCAAAAACAAAAGAAACTCCTCCCTCTCTCTTGCTAAAAACCGTAACTTTCCAAAGGCATAGGAAGAATTTTTTCTTCAATTTTCTTCTTTGCTAGCACATTAAGGATCAAAGGAGGTGATAGGGAAACCACCTTGGAGCTTGGAATACACAAAGCTTGGAGCTTTCATCCACTTCTTCACCTTGGCCGAAAATTCAAGGAACTTTTGGGCTTCAACCTTTGTTCATCTCTTCATCACTTAGCTTTGTAAGTATGATTCCGCCATGCTTCAAGTTGTTTATATATTCATTTGTTGTATTTCATATGCTTGATCTTTCCTTGGGACAATAATAGAAACCAACAATGGTATCATGGAGCCATGGTTAAGCATGAAATACTTTAGGTTAAAATTTGGGTAAAATTGATTGAAGCATGTTCTTGTGAAATTTGATGAATGAGTATGCTTATATGTATGTATAATGACATAATATGTAATCAATTTGATGAAAAATGCATTGGATGATTTTTCCCCCAAATTAATGCCTTGGCCGAATGTGATGTTCCTTGTTGTTTGGGATTGGAATTTTTTGTGTACAAGATCATTGGATGACTTAAAACGTATACGGGACGTAGATTAGTGATTCAATCGGATTGAAAAACAAATCGACACAAAAAACTTACCTTGGCCGAATGTAATGGACATGTATAAGGACTTGATTTTTTGTTCAAATAATTGTTGGACATGTGTTTTGAACAAGTGATGATTAATAAATTAAATTGGTGTTTTGGAAATATTTGGTTTAATGTATTAATCATGGATTTACACTTTAATTAATTGGATTTTAAAATTTGGAATATTAAAATTTAATTAATGGGCTTAATTGTAAAATTGGGCTTGAATTATTATATTTGGGCATAATGGGCTTGGTTGGGCCAAGTGGATTTGGGCCAAAAGGATTGGATCCAATTTGGGCCTAAATCACTCCATTAAGTCCAAATATGGTAAAATGGGCTTTTATGTTTAATTGGGCCTTATGGGCTTGAAATTGATTTTATGGCATTTAAGGGTGATTCCTTATTTGGGTTTGGCAATTGGGTTTGACCCGTATTGACCAAAGCCCAAGCCTTAATAAATCAATTGAAAGCCCATCGGACTTTAATTAAACAAACATTGGATGTTAGTTGGGCTTTGAGACCCAATTAGATTAGATTTAGAATCTAAGTCTTTAAAGCACATGAATAGTGTAAACATTTAATTTGGAAATTAAATTAATTGAATTAGTATTGAATACGTATTAAATTAGATTTAATTAGTAGTTCGATATAATTCGTGAATTCGTACCTTATGTACTTATTCTCAATCGAGTTGGACTCGCGCAAAATCAAAAACCGTTGTTTGAACATTGGATGATCACTTTAACAAAGACTAATTAATTGGATTAGATTGGTTGTAGAAGCATGTCTTGATTGAATATATATATGTATGTGATGAATGAATAGTGTATATCGGATGGATATTAGAAGGGAAAGGGTAATTCTAGGAATTATTGTAAATTAGAATTTATAAATTGGACCTGCGTGTCCAGCCTTATCTCTTTATCTCTTTGTATTCTTTTCTCACCTAATTCCCCTCAATGTAAATGAGGTTTCTCTTATTGTATTATGTAATTGGGTAGAAGTAGAGAATAGTGCTAGCGGGGAGAGGAAAGGGAGTGATTTGTTCTAGGAACAAGTTGTTTATATATCCATCCGCATATCACTATTAATTTACTTTACGCGCTTTATGATGTTTTAGAAGCATGCTTAAGGGTGTATGTTGATGAGACCTAACAAAGATAAATAAATTGGTTGCCAATTACGCGAAAATCCCTCAATTTATATTAAGCGAATATCCTTCCATTGAATGATTCTCGTTCAAGATCCAATTGGCATTGGTTTGTTGGCCAAAGTCAAGACCTTGTCAATTAGGATGTACTTGAATCATGAGAGTTTTGTTCCACATCGGTGTCTAGTCCAAGTTGTGATTTGTTGGCCAAAGTCAAGATCACTTCTTGTCCAAAGACATTGATTACGAAACTTTCCTTGTCAATGGGTCCCGCTTAACTGGAATCATTAGGTTTGTTGTGCCAAAGCCAAGGCCTAGATGATTCGGAGGAGATATGGTTAGAAAATGTATTGGATACATTGGCATATGTATATGTTTAGGACTTGGATGTCCACCTAACCGGATCTAGGAATTGGATTGGATCCAATTGATCTGTGAGATCTACCTAGTTAAGTAGCATACAGCTTGTTGGCCAAAGTCAAGGTTGTGTGTTATTTAACGGGATCCTAGCCCACTAGGAAATAGGATTTCCCGAGTTCTCAACAGAGGGTTAGAGACTCGATGAAAATAGTGGGAGGCTAGTATGTGAATTTGCAATTTCGTTCAGATACTTTGCCTTACGCTTATTTCAAAATTTTTCGTCTATTTTAAATTAGTTGGACTAATACATTGTTATTTTTTCTTGTAACAGTTTGACTGTACCCATTTCATCGTCAACTAAATAGTTAGACTATTGTGGTTGAGATGGCTAGCAAGGGAAATGTGCGTGACATCATCATGGGTGATAATGTCTTTAAAGGCACAAACTTCGCTGACTGGGAAATGAACCTCAAGATAGTACTTGGGGCTGAGAGGCTACTGTACACTATACAGACACCTCTCCCGCCTAGACCCACTGATCCGCTTGAGCTGGAGTTATGGAAAACTCACAGCGAGGATTGTGACACAGCTCAGGCTGTTATGTTAGCTTCAATGACTCAACACTTTCGTCGCCAGAATAGGGACTTGGATCCTTATAACATGATGGCTAGACTGCAAGATCTCCACCGCACCAACAAGCGGATGGAGAGGTATGAGTTAGTGAAGAAACTCTTCCGCACCCGAATGACTGAAGGCACATCAGTTGAGCTCCATGGACTCAAATGATTGCCGATATTGATGAGTTGGGCAGTATGGGAATAGTCTTGGAGGCCGAGCTGACTGTAGATTTGATCTTACAATCACTTCCCGATACTTGGAAACAAATCATAATCAACTATAAGTTGATGGATACCGATGACACTCTTGGAGAGCTGTTATCCATGCTAAAGGAGTCTGAAAAAGAACTCCTAAAAGGGGGCAAGCGCGAGGCGCACTATGCATCGACCTCTCAGGGGCCAAGGGCTGGGCCCAAGGCCACTGGAGGGGTGAAGAAGAGGAAATTTAAAACAAGGGTAAAGGCAAGTTGACAAAGGCTTCTGGGAAGCCAAGGGACAAATCTCAAGATGTCTGCCTCAAATGCGGCAAAAAGGGTCACTGGAAACGTGACTGCCGAGTGGGCAAAGGACAGAGGGAGGATATCAAGGCGGGCAAGGCACCAGCCTCTGGTACGTTTGTTATTGAAATTAATATGACTACTTCTAGTCTTAAAAATTGGATTTTTGATTCTGGTTGTGCTGCTCATATTTGTACTGATTTGCAGGATCTGCAGAATAGCAGGGTGCTGGCTTCAGGGGAGGTTGACCTACGAGTCGGAAACGGAACATCAGTTGCTGTTTTGGCTGTAGGGACTTTTGTTTTAGAACTGCCCTCGGGGCATGTACTTAAACTTTTGAACTGTTATTATATACCTAGTTTAACTAGGAATATTATATCTGTATCTTTGTTAACCCAGCATGGGTACACTTTTGTATTTAGAAACACTGGGTGTTATTTATATAAAAATGATGCAGAAATATGCACTGCCGTTGCAAATAATGGTCTTTATATTTTGAATATAAATGAATCTCCTAAACGTAAAATGACAAACAAAAGGCTCAAAATGAGTAATCTAAAAGATGAAGCTTACATGTGGCATTGTCGTCTAGGACACATAAACAAGACTCGCATATCCACACTTTCGAAGAGTGGATACTTGGACGGATTTGATCCTAATTCATATGATGTCTGCGAATCTTGTCTTTTAGGCAAAATGCCTAAATCACCTTTTAGCGGTAAAGGTGAACGTGCCACAGAACTGTTAGCCCTCGTTCATAGTGACGTATGTGGGCCCATGTCTAGCCAGGCTAGAGGTGGATATCATTACTTCGTAACCTTTACGGATGATGCATCTCGTTACGGTTATGTGTATCTAATGAAACACAAGTCGGAAACTTTTGAGAAATTCAAAGAGTTTCGACACGAAGTAGAAAAACAAACAGGCAAGAGTATTAAGACATTGCGGTCAGACCGTGGTGGCGAATACTTAAGTTATGAGTTTCAAGATTACTTGAAAGAATATGGTATTCTTTCACAGTGGACTCCTCCTGGAACACCGCAATTAAACGGTGTGTTCTGAACGGAGAAACCGTACCTTGCTAGACATGGTAAGGTCTATGATGAGTCGCACTGAGCTACCAATATCCTTCTGGGGATACGCTTATACAGTGCAGTACTTATTTTGAATAAGGTTCCGTCAAAGTCTGTTGAACAGACTCCATACGAGTTATGGACAGGAAGGAAACCGGGTTTCTCTTTCCTGAAGATTTGGGGATGCTGGGCATATGTTAAACGTTTGGAAGGAACCAAACTAGAACCCAAATCAGATAAATGCCTTTTCGTGGGATATCCTAGGGAAACCAAAGGATATTACTTCTATCACCCACAAGAGAACAAAGTATTTGTTGCTCTACATGCATTTTTCCTTGAGAAGGAATTTCTAGATGCAGTGGTAAGTGGGAGGAAAGTAGAACTCGATGAAAATCGTAGTGATACTGTTCCTGGCAATGAATCAATGACGGAACATGAACAGACCATCCGGGATGAGTCTGTACCACAATCTTCATATACACAAGGACCGCGTAGGTCGGAGAGAGTCAGGACAATACCTGAGAGGTATGGGTACCTGATCTCGCCTCATGTAGATATTAATCTTATTGAGGATAATGAACCGACTACGTATGAGGAAGCAATACAGGATATTGATTCCGCTTTATGGCAAGAAGCCATGAAGTCCGAGATGGATTCCATGTATGCCAACCAAGTTTGGACACTGGTTGATGCACCAGAAGGCGTAAAGCCTATTGGATGCAGATGGATCTTCAAGAAGAAGACCGACATGGATGGCAACGTGCAAACATACAAAGCTAGGCTTGTAGCAAGGGGGTATCGTCAACAATATGGTGTTGATTATGACGAAACTTTCTCACCCGTTGCCATGATTAAATCCATTCGGATAATGCTTGCAATAGCTGCATATTTCGATTACGAGATATGGCAGATGGACGTTAAAACCGCTTTCCTTAACGGAAACCTTTTGGAGGATGTTTATATGCAACAGCCTGACGGTTTTATCGTACCTAGACTTGCAAACAAGGTTTGTAAGTTAAATCGATCCATTTATGGATTGAAGCAAGCATCACGGTCATGGAATCAGCGTTTTGATGAGATCATAAAAGAATATGATTTCGTGCAAAATGAAGATGACCATTGTGTATACAAGAAGACTAGTGGGAGAGCACTGACTTTTATTGTCCTTTATGTCGACGATGTATTGCTTATAGGCAATGACATTCCCATGCTAACGTCGGTGAAAGCTTGGCTTTCATTAAAATTCTCCATGAAAGATCTGGGAGAAGCAGCCTTTATTCTGGGAATAAAGATCTACCGGGATAGATCTAGAAAGCTGCTTGGACTCTCCCAGAGTACATATATTGACAAAGTGTTGAAGCGATTCAGCATGGATCAATCCAAGAAAGGATTGATGCCAATGTTACGTGGTATCTCTCTGTCTAAGGACATGTGTCCTAAGACTCAAGAAGAGAGAGATAACATGAGTCGGATACCGTTCGCCTCGGCAGTCGGATCGATCATGTATGCCATGATATGTACACGACCTGATGTGTCATATGCTTTGAGCATGTGCAGTCGCTATCAGGCCGATCCAGGTGAAGGTCACTGGATGGCAGTTAAGAACATCCTTAAGTATCTTAGACGAACTAAGGATGCTTTCTTAATTTATGGAGAAGAGAAGAACTTGCGGTATCTGGGTATGCTGATGCAAGTTTCCAAACCGACAAGGACGACTTCAAGTCGCAATGGGTACATTTTTTGTTTGAATAACGGAGCAGTGAGCTGGAAATCTTCCAAGCAAGATACTGTTGCCGATTCAACAACAGAAGCGGAGTACATCGCTGCGTCGGAAGCAGCAAAGGAGGCAGTTTGGATCCGAAAATTCCTAATCGGATTAGGAGTAGTTCCGTTAGCTGCTGAGCCCGTTCCATTGTATTGTGACAATAACGGGGCTATAGCACAAGCTAAGGAACCAAGGTCTCATCAACGATCCAAGCATGTTCTTCGGCGTTACCATCTGATTCGAGAGATTATACATCGTGGCGATGTAAAGGTCGAGAAGGTCGCATCAGATAACAACATTGCAGATCCGCTGACGAAGGCTGTTTATACGCATGTGTTTGAGCGACACGTACATAGTTCAGGTATTAGATGCTTGAGTGACTGGCTATAGGCCAAGTGGGAGATTGTTAGACATTATGACCCATAGCGTCACTGTTTTGTAAATGATATTGTATTATTGTACAAAATTAACTGTGTGATAATGAAATTGCCTTTTGCCATTTTGTAATTTATTTACTTTGATATATAAATGGCGAAAGTCCATATGATTAGTTCCTTGTTGAGATGATATGAGACAGTATCAATATATATAAAAGGATTAATCATTAAATATCCCTAGTCGGAGTATTATCGAGATAGGACATCGATAATGCGGAATAGACTAGTATTGCACTTGTGCACGTTGTGAGGGCACAACAGCATAGTTCTCATATATTTAAGTATTGGATACTTATGCGAGTGCGATAGGAGGTTGTGTTTTACCGATGGTACGGAAAACAGCTTCGCTCTGGATAGACCCCGCGGAATCCCATTGGTAGTATGTCTGCGTGTCTATGGGAGGCCGCATCAGGGTAGGTGTATATGGTCTTAACCTGAGACTTGCATCGCTAGTACTTACGACAATCGGTAAACTTTGGTTTTGGTGGTTGGGGACTTTAACCAGTTCTGTGTTCACCACTTCTGGGTTTATCAGGAATCGTAGTGTGTATGGTGTGATGTCAAGATGGAAGTGTCACTTCAGACATATGGAGTTGATGATCTCGCAGGACACAAACTAGTACTCTATAAAAGGTTGCAACCGTCGGGGCAATATGACTAGGTCAGGATTGTCCGATTTAAAGAGACTAGTTGCTTGATGTCCGATATATGTTTCGTACGGGGCAGACACATTTCCAGCCCCAGGCCTAACATGTGATCAAACGACACTGGATCGATGTACGCAATACTACGGTATACTACGCTTGATATAGATCTAATATTCCTATAAGAATATTTCTGGAGAATTGGGTAGGCATCGCGCTTTGCTAGAAGCCAACCTTGTCTTGTAAGTCGGTAAAAACGTAGTACTAGGTACGTACGTGTTCGGATTATCCGACGACCGTATTTACTGCCAACATATCCGGAGATCTCTCGGGTCGCTTCCTGAAGATTCACCTATGATATTTGATTCGAACTTTATTAATCTTGGATTAATTACGGAGAAACTTTATCTTGGATAAATGCCTTATTTAGAGAGAGAACGATTAATTTAGAATTAATCGGTAAAATAATATATTCGATATATTAAACGAAATTAGATTTCGACGCGGAATTGAAATCGGATTTTAATTCGGGCAAACGAATCAATTTAGAATTAATTCGTTAGCGACGTGAATAGTGATTTCGCTAGGCATAATTATTTAATTTACGTCGCGACGGAAATTCGTTAATTCGGAATTAGCGAAACCGAGCCCGAAAGTGTTTGCGGACACATTCGTATTTTGAAACGAGTGGGACCCGCAAGTCACATCGCGAAGTCACATCGACTTGACATGACTAGTTGATAGAAGTCACATCACTTTATTAAAGTGACATCTAGTCACTATTCATGACATTAGTTGGTGGAGCCTTTAATGGCTTTTTGGAGGGAAATTGGTTTTGACTTTTTGGATTTGGTATATACCAAATATTTGGTATTACTTGACTATTATTCTTGGAGAAAACATTTACCAAAAACAAAAGAAACTCCTCCCTCTCTCTTGCTAAAAACCGTAACTTTCCAAAGGCATAGGAAGAATTTTTTCTTCAATTTTCTTCTTTGCTAGCACATTAAGGATCAAAGGAGGTGATAGGGAAACCACCTTGGAGCTTGGAATACACAAAGCTTGGAGCTTTCATCCACTTCTTCACCTTGGCCGAAAATTCAAGGAACTTTTGGGCTTCAACCTTGTTCATCATCTTCATCACTAGCTTTGTAAGTATGATTCCGCCATGCTTCAAGTTGTTTATATATTCATCTTATTGTATTTCATATGCTTGATTTTTCCTTGGGACAAATAATAGAACAAACCAACACCAAGATCATGAAAATCAAGCATAAAATGCATGAACACATCAAATGAGTAAGGCGGAACTAACTCACATTGATTGGATTTGATGATCAAAGAACACAAGTTTTTTTCACCTCTTCAAGGTCACGGCAATAGCTCCCAATGTCAGTGGATGGTTCGGTTTTGGGTGTCTTTGTGTCTCCAAGATTCGACCATTGATGAACACCATGGAAGCTCCAAGCTTCAAGCTTCAAAAATGGATTGCATGCACACAAGTTCACTACCCTATCACATTTGTGAAACCCATGGTGTGCTAGCACTACATCTTCTTCCTTTGTTCGGTCAAACCAAAAATTGAGGAAAGAAAAATGGCTCCAAGCCGTGAAGAAGAAGAAAAAAAAAGGGGAAAAATTGGTTCCCAAAAAACGTGAACCATGCTTGGAAGAGAGAAAAAAAAGCTTTTAACATATATATATTTTATTTACCAAGCAAATAAAATAAATAATATACATTACTTTAATTCAAAAGTCCAAGCAAGAAATAAAATAATGTCATATTCCATCTCAAGCTTTTAAAAACTTTCAATCATTTCACATCACTATTCACATCACATTCTTTCACTTTATTAAGTGACAAATGTCATATCACATCACTCAAAGTGACAAGTGATTTGATGATTGATGCGACTAGTGATTTGACGCTTAATGTGACTTGCGTGCCGCACTCGAATTCGAAATGCGAATGCGCTCGCAATCACTCTCGGGCTCGGGTTCGTAATTCCGAATTAACGAATTTTCCGTCGCGTCGTAATTAAATGATTACTCCTAGCGAATTCATTATTCACGTCGCTAACGAATTAATTCTAAATTGATTCGTTCGCCCGAATTAAAATCCAATTTTAATTCCGCGTCGAAATCTAATTTCGTTTAATATATCGAATATATTAATTTACCCGATTAATTCCAAATTAATCGTTCTCTCTCTTTAAGCGATATTTTATCCCAGATAAAATATCTTCGCAGTTAATCCCAGATTAATTTCTCTCTCATCGAATTAATCCCAGATTAATTAAAGTGCGTCATCGGTGAATCCTCGGGGAGCGACCCATGAGATCTCCGGATATATTGGTAGTAAATACGGTTATCGGACTATCCGAATACGTACGTACAAGTACTACGTTTTACCGATTCACAAGACAAGGTTGGCTTCTAGTAAAGCGCCATGCCTACCCAATTCTTCAGAAATATTCTTATAGGAATATATAGATCTATATCAGCCGTAGCATACAACGCATAGTGCATATCGATTCAGTATCGGACTGTCACGTGCTAGGCCTGGGGCTGGATCCGTGTCTGCCCCGTACGAAGCACATGTCGGATGTCTGGTAACTAGTCTCTATAATCGGATATACATGACCTAGTCATAATATCCCGATTGGCTGCAGCACATAAGAGCACCAGTCCCGTATCCTACGTGACATCATCTCCACTATAACTGAAGTGATACTTCCGTCTTGACATCACATCCAACACACTACGATTCTCAATATACTCAGTATTGGCGTACACAGAACCTGTTAAAGCCCTGGACGACCGCAACCAAAGTATATTGATTGTCACAAGTATTAGCGGTGCAAGTCTCAGGTTAAGACCAAATAAACCTACCCTGATTTCAGACTTCCATAGACACATAGTCATACTACCAATGGAATTCCGATGGGGTCAATCCAGAGCGAAGCTGTTTCCCATACCATCGGTGAAACACAACCTCCTATTACACTTGC
Organism: Zanthoxylum bungeanum; assembly: GCA_019454045.1. Taxonomy (NCBI): domain Eukaryota; kingdom Viridiplantae; phylum Streptophyta; class Magnoliopsida; order Sapindales; family Rutaceae; genus Zanthoxylum; species Zanthoxylum bungeanum. The sequence goes on along the minus strand of SKCR01040471.1, from coordinate 176,367 downwards.
AAGAGTATCCAATACCAAAATATATGAGAACTATGTTGTTGTGCCCTCACAACGCGCACAAGTGCAATACTAGTCCTTTTACGTATTTATTGATGTACAATCTCGATAATACTCTGACTAGGGATATTTAATGATTTATCCTTCTTGGATTGATACTGTCTCATATCATTCTCAATCAAGGAACAAATCATAAGGACCTCTCATCATTTATACATCTAGGTGATCTAATCACAAATGATAAGAGTGCAATCTCTTCTGTCACATAGTTAATTTGTACAACAACACCGTGATCTGTACAAATAGTGACGCTATGGGTCATAATTGTCCAACAGGTTGCATCGAGACGCGCCCCGTGAGGTATGGAATATGGCTGATTTCGCTCCGATTTTGATGATTTTTCTCTCGATGAGTCCAACTTCTTTTTATTATATTATGGACCTACAAATCACACTAAAAACACATCAAAATGCTCATAAAATTCGAATTAACCCATAAATACAAGATATAAATATAGTAAAAATAAAAATATTAACCGCTGCTCAGCAAATCATATATGCAAGCAAATAAAGATAATCTCAATTTTTTTCATATATGTTGCTTGATCTGTATATTAAAAGGTGGCGTTAGATATCATAATAAAAATGCAGGGGGTTGTCAATTTAAATAATTCATAATTCTTTTTTCAAAGCAAAGAATATAATCACTTTTCTTTAGCCAATTTGTCTCCCACTTTACAATTTTAATCAAATCTACTCCACCAAATTTTAATTAACATAACATATATAATTAGGAAAAATATCGGCAATTGGAGATTATTATTTTACTAAAAAAAATTGCAGGATTCATAAGCATGATATAAATTATACGAAGAACCCAATACATAGTTAAAAACTAATATAACAACGCTGGACAACGTCTTAAGGTTGTTTGAAAATAGCTGTTGTATAAATTAGTTTTTGCATTAAAAAAAAGATAATACCAAACGTCAAAATAAATAAGTGATATATAAAATTTTAAAATTCAATTTGAATACAACTTTAATCGAGATGGGAATTGAATTCTCTATCCTTAACACTATGTCAACCCCACTATGATGCTTATGGATCTTGTTGTCGTATCCTATGATACAATGATCACTTGTACATGTTGGAGCACTTCAAACAAGAAGAAAAATGAACCAAACTTGAATTAATATTATCTCTTTGTTGAATATGAAACAAAATATTTAAATGAATTTTTGACTCTATTTTGTGTCTAACATTTATGTTTGTGATTATAGAACCATGTCAAATTCTTGATATTGATCCATTGCTAATACAATTTTCTTCGACCTATAGAACGAGAATCCAATCCGTAGCAAAAAAATAAAATAAAAATAGAACTTTAATTCAGCCAGCGTAGGACGTCCAAAAACTTTAATGCACAGTTATTGGGACCAACAAACATAGCACCTGAAACCATGATGGGCCAAACCCAAGCTATAGATTGGACTAGGCCCACATAATAAATTCCACATTTTTATTATGTGTGTATATATTGCTTTGAAACTTGTATTTCTTTTTTCTTTTAACAAGGTATTGTTGTAAATTAGATGGTCCCCAACACTTGTTTTTTTATGTTTTAACTTATCCCACATTGATTAGGGATAATAATACTAACCTAAACCTATCTCTATAAATAGAGAGTAAATCTTGTATAATTGGAGATCTCAAAAAATCAATAAGAAGAAAAGCTTGCAGCTTTACAAGGTACTATTTTCTTCAATTTCTCTCTTATTTTATAACACGTTATCAGCACGATATGTATTTATTATTTTGAAATCAAGGCCTGAAGCCGAAAACGAATTATTATTCGAGAGAAGGCCAGAAGCCAATATGCTAAAAACGAAAGTTGAATATCATGAGCCACCTATCGAAGCCAATTTGCAGTCAATTTGCAAATCTGTTAATAAAGAGAATTGCATCATAGGCTTTGACTAGACAATGACGATACTAGATTTTGATCATTTTTGCATCATTCATCATGATCAAATGGGCTGAATTAGATCAAGATATACGGCATTTGGATGCCACCGAATTGGATCATGATCAAAGCCATTGAATGTGATCATAGTAATTTACCACCGAATATGATTATGGTTGCCGTATAATCAAATAGGGCCTGAAGTTCATCAATTTGCAAATCTGGCAATGCCGTATGATTACGTGACCATTATACTTCGGCTCCAATTCTTTTCTTTAATTTGGTTTCATATGACGATTCAATTGATTTGGATATGAGATTGTTAATTGATATTGTTTTATGATTATACCCATATTAATTGTTTAAAATTCATATTACAACTTGAAATTTTGTAATATGATCAAAACCTGAAGTTTTGAATCTAAATCTTAAAATTAGAACTCGTAGTTCTGATTTAGAACCTGAAGTTTTGAATTTCAATATTAGAACATGTAGTTCTGATTCATAACCTGAAGTTATGAATCTCAATATTAAAACCCGTAGTTCTGATTCAAAACCTGAAGTTCTGAATCTCAATATTAAAATTAGAACCTGTAGTTCTGATTCAGAACCTGAAGTTCTAAACCTCAATATTAAAATTAGAACCCGTAGTTCTAATTCACAACCTGAAGTTATGAATCTCAAATATAAAATTAGAACTCGTAGTTCTAATTCAGAACCTGAAGTTCTAAATTTTAATCTTAAAATTATAACTTGTAGTTATAATTAACTATGTTATTCTTTTATTTATTATTAGTTTAACAAATTAATTATTTTTATAAGTATGCTCTGTGGTTGCTATTAATTTGGATCCTCCACATCAGAAAATAAAAAGTGGATCTCTTTTTAATTTTATAGTTTATTTTAATTTCTTTCATAAATCTGATTAACTATAAGAGAAAATTAGAACCTGAAGTTCTAAATTCATTAATTAATTATCAGATTAGAACCTGCAGTTCTAAATCTAGAAAATAATTATAAGACCCGAATTTCTATAATTGCACTACAATTAAAGAACTTGAAGTTCTAATCTCAATCAATCAGACTTTTGATTAAAACTTGCAGTTTTAAATCTTCATGGAACCTGAAGTTCCGAATCTATAATATCATATTTATGAACTTGAAGTTCTGAATATTAATATTATCAATCGAAAATTGGAGTTCTGAAATATAATTCTCTTTTAGAACATGATGTTCTAAATAATAATGTAAAAATGGAACTTGAAGTTCTAGGTCAACGAATTATTTTTCAAGAGAACCTGAAATTCCAAATATGTATAATTTTTTATTTATACATATTTATGTGATATTTTTACTGCACATTTCGCGAATTGTAACTTTGATGAGATAAGTTTTCCACTATTAGGGGAAAAGAAAGAGCCTCCAGAAGTAAGACATGAACTTTCTTGGAAAGTTCATACCATGTATCATTTAGATCCTCGCACCAATCAATGTGAAAATGAAGTGCAAAGGATTATCCATTTGAAACAAATTGCAAATCAATTGCCAGATGCATTTACAGATGCTGCAAAAGTAACCAAGTCACATATACCAGCTACTAATACACCAACCCGGGTGGTTGTTCCTGTTGAACAATCAGGTGTAAATGCAGCTAATGAATCATCTATTGCACGTCAGAAACGTGGTAGACCACTTGGTTCTAAAGATACTATTCCCTGGAAGAGGAAAATAATAGATCATGATCTTGTCACAAATAATGCTCGAGCTATGAATACACCCACATTCTTATAATCACTAGTTCCAGAAGAACTGATAGTCCCTGAAGAGATACTAGTCCCTGAAGAGGCTCAAAATTCCAAAAATTAGGAAAAGTCTACAAATTATACTTATACAAGGGAACTGTGGATAGAAAGGAAATAGTCATCGCAATGTGTTTTCATATACAGTAGCTACTGAAATTACAAATGATTTTGAACCTCAAACTGTCGATGAATGTAGACAAAGACACGATTGGCCTAAATGGAAAGAAGCAATTCAAGCAGAATTGACTTCTTTAGCCAAACGTGAAGTATTTGGACCTGTAGTCCAGACACCTGAAGATGTCAAACCCGTTGGTTACAAATGGGTGTTTGTAAGAAAACGTAATGAACATAATGAAATCATTAGATATAAAGCGCGACTAGTTGCACAAGGTTTCTCGCAGAGACCAGGTATTGACTATGATGATACATATTCTCCAGTGATGGATACCATTACGTTTCAATTTTTAATCAGTCTGGCAGTCAATGAAAGATTGGACATACGTCTTATGGACGTAGTGACAGCATATTTGTATGGGTCACTTGACACTGATATTCATGAAAGTCCCCGAATGATTGAAAATGCCCGAAGCATATAAATCAATTGATCGTAAAATATGTTCAATCAAGTTACAACGATCTTTATATGGATTGAAACAATCTGGACGCATGTGGTATAATCGTTTGAGTGAATATTTGATGAAAGAATGTTATATAAATGATCCTATCTGCTCATGCGTATTTATTAGAAAGTCCGAAATTGGATTTGCCATTATAGCAGTATATGTCGATGATATGAACTTAATTCGAACTCCTGAAGAGCTTCTAAAAACTGCTGAATACTTGAAAAGAGAATTTGAGATGAAAGACTTGGGAAAAACAAAATATTGTCTTGGCTTGCAGATCGAGCATAAAACTAACGGAGTATTTATCCATCAGTCTGCATATATTGAAAAAATTCTCAAACGTTTCAACATGGATAATGCTCATTCATTGAGTACTCCTATGGTAGTCCGATCTCTCGATCCTAAAAAGGACCAATTTCGTCCTAAAGAAGATAATGAAGAGATACTTGATCCAGAAGTACCATATCTTAGTGCAATTGGTGCCTTGCTGTATTTAGTTCAATGCACCATACCAGATATTGCATTTTCTGTTAATTTATTGGCAAGATTTAGTTCTACACCAACTCGAAGACATTGGAATGGTGTCAAACATATCTTTCGTTATCTTAACGGCAAAAATGACTTGGGATTGTTTTATTCAAATGAGCCAACTCAAAATCCAGGCATTGTTGGTTACGCTGATGTAGGATATCTCTCTGACCCTCATAAGGCACGTTCACAAACATGGTATGTTTTTACCTATAATAATACAGCAATTTCATGGTGATCTACAAAATAGTCTTTTGTTGCTATCTCATCCAATCACTCAGAGATACTTGCATTACATGAAGCAAGCAGGGAGTGTATATGGTTAAGGTCACTTATACATCACATTCAGATCACATGCAACTTAAATTCTGCCACAGATATTCCAACAGTTATATATGAAGATAATGCTGCATGTATTGCACAAATCAGAGGAGGGTACATCAAGTGAGACAGAACTAAGCACATCTCACCTAAATTCTTTTATACTCATGAACTCCAGCAGAGCAAGCAAATTGATGTCAAGCAAATAAGATCAACCGATAATTTTGCAGACTTATTTACTAAAGCTTTACCGACATCAAGATTTGAGAAGCTTGTATATAGCATTGGCATGCGCCGACTAAGCAAATTATCTTGATAATATTTCATCAGGGGGAGCATAATCATTGACATCAAGAAATATTATTGGATAAAAGCGCATTGTACTCTTTTTCCTTCGACCAGTTTTTTTTTCCCATTGGGTTTTGCTGGCAAGGTTTTAATGAGGCAGTGTTAGATCAATTATTGTAAAATTAAAGTGATGGGTCCCAAAGGGGAGTGTTGTAAATTAGATGGTCCCCAACACTTGTTTTTTTATGTTTTAACTTATCCCACATTGATTAGGGATAATAATACTAACCTAAACCTATCTCTATAAATAGAGAGTAAATCTTGTATAATTGGAGATCTCAAAAAATCAATAAGAAGAAAAGCTTGCAGCTTTACAAGGTACTATTTTCTTCAATTTCTCTCTTATTTTATAACAGGTATCTCTATTTTATTTAATATATTTCATTGATTAATAATGTATATGCGAGATACAATCCCAACCATTCATAGTGTATCAAGTTATGAATGGCAATGATGCAACAATTCCATAATTAAAATTAAGGGTTGAATCAAAACCGTATACATAATATATGCATAGAACTTGGTCTTGTAGGGGCCAAAAATTCATAGCCGAAGTAGTTATCTATGAGCTTGACACATGATATTTGGTGATCATGACACTAAACAAAGATAATTTAGCCACTAAAAAGATATGTTTTTATTCTTTAATCACTACTTAAATATATAAAATCCTTCACCAAACTTTCTTGTGTTTCATGATTAAAGCTTTTAAAAGCTTGACAACTCACTCCCACTGATCGAAAAGACAACTTATAACCACAATTTATAGAAAAGGGGGAAAATTGGCTAACCCTAGCTAGCTCCTCCAACTTTAGTTTTCTAAATGGCAATCAAGCTTCTTATTTTATTACTCTCACCCCACTATCTCTTTCAAGGGATTTAATTTAGTTAATTAGACCCACTTATATCTAAAAACTGATTCATTAAAAACATCTCTTGTATATTAGACTCTCCTTAGGGAAAATTTTAATATACGTAATTTTATTTTTCATAAAAAAATTATTTTATAACTGGAACCGTGCCTATTTCATGAATTAAAATTTTTAGGCTTTTTATATATATTTATTTTTTATGGGAATATTTACCCATTAACCACTAACTATTTCATTTTATTATTATTCGGACTCAAATAACTGATGAAATATAACACGTTAACAACTAATCAAGCTACGTCCATAAAAAAATTATATATTTAGCTTAACAAATATTATACTTAATTTATGTGGGACATCATCGGAGCTCTTCTGTCATAAGAATATTGATAAATAAATTATCTTAAATATATTAATAAAAACTTGATGATATAAACCTTCGATCTTCTTGTAATTATTGAGCAATCCCTTCTCTCGAGACATTTAATTTTCAAGCATGGGTCCGTTTGCCATCAGTAAAATCGGTCCTACAATGGATCTCTATGAATCCAAACTTCTTATCATTGGATGGTGACCAACCAATAGTTAGTTCATTGGACAACAAGCTTGCAAATACTTTTTGAATTGGGAAGCTCACTTTTTTTTTTAAGTTAAAATTTATACCGTAAAATCACATAATTATCGGATCGAATCAAATTTTATCTGATTTGATAACAAATCTGAATCCGATAGAGAATCCGATTTGATAACGGATGCGAATATGATAGAGAATCCGATTTGATAATAAATCTGATTGTACATTCGATTTGATAACAAATCCGATTCGATAATGGATCCGATTCGAAAAATTGACTTGAAAATTTTTAAATTCATAACAATTTTATCAAATCGGATCGGATAACTTAAAATTCAAATAATTTTATCAAATCGGATTCGTTATCGAATCGGATCCGTTATCAAATCGAATCCACTATCGGATTCATTATCAAATCAGATGCTTTATCGGATTCAGATCTGTTATCAAATCGAATCTATCTGATTCGTTAAGATATCAAATCGGATCGAATAAATCCGATTCGATTAGATAGTTATCGGATCAAATCCGATCCGATCCGATAAGGACTCAAATCCTATCGAACCAAACAAATCAACTCTTATCGAATCGGATCGGATTCGGATTCGGTCCGATCCGATCCGATACGAATATGATAATGTCCACCTTTAATATACATGATTACATTCATGATCATGGGCTGCAATTTCGCTCCGAGGACGTAATTGAATTGGTTGTGAAACATATTAATAAAAGATTTATCACCCAATTTCCAATTTTGGAAAAAATAAGGAGTTAAATTAGTGGACCGATTTATTTTCCAACGATTCTGCCACTCAATGTGCACATAAACAAAGTGTTACATAAAGAATATCTTCGGCTCTTTTATATCTTCTTTTCCTGCCGGCTTCACAAACTCTTCATACAGTGACAAATATACTATATCCATCGATCCAAAATCTATAGTTTTTTCATATCTTAATCTTTTAGGCTCCAGATTAGGGATAAAAATTTGGGTCATAATTCATTTATTCGTTCGATTCGATTCGCTTTAAAGTGAATACGAATTTTTAAAAAAAAATTTGTTTAATAAATTGGTCAATTCGATTAAACAAAACGAATAGAAATTTAAGCTCATTAATTTGTTTATTCGTTTAAGATTCGTTTTATTATTTTTATTTACTAGTTCTTATTATTTTTCAATTAAGATTTGAGAAATCATAATTAATTACTATAGAAAAAAGTAACATTTTCGATATTTGGTAAGATATTTTTAGTAAATATATTAATTACATATTTCATATGTATATATTTATGAAGAGTTAATGTAAATGAAGTGTGGAATATTATTTTATTAAATAATATCATGACTAAACGAATATTCATATTCGATTCGTTTAATAAACGAATCGAATACGAATCCTGATATTAGGATTCGTTTAATAAACGAATTGAATACGAATCAATTTCATTTAGTAACTATCAATTGAAAAATCATTGTTATATCCTACCAAAATAACAAAAAAGACAATAACCAACATAAAGTAACTATTAAAAAAAAATAGTCAAATTTAATGCTTTCAAATTTAATTTTTTTTTTTTAAAAAAAAAAATCATAATTACTGAATAATATTCAGATTATAACTCAAACAACCTTTAAATCATTACGATATTAATTAACTACATTGACGAATATTGAACGCGTAGAAGCATATATAATACATAACATCTAACAACAAATTTTGAATAGATTCTTGTAACAAACAGAAGGCAGAAATTATGCGTGTTATTTAACTGTAATAAACTTTCAGTAATTTTCGTTTTTACGTAATAATTTTTTATATTAATTATGGGGAAAAAACCACTCCCGAGATTAGATCTGGCCACCAGTTCGATTCGGTTTCGAACCGACCGATTCCCGATTCCACTCTTGTGGAACCGGAACCGAACCGGATCTGCTCGGTTTCGATTCCACAAAATTGTGGAACCAATAATCGGATGTGAACCAGACGGTTCCTATAATCTCGATACTTACAACACACTTTAATCAATATCTATTAAATATCCAAAATTAATTTAATCAATGTTTATGATATATTAGATTTCTATATATCTCAATATTTATAATGTACCCTAATTTCAACAAGATTCATGCATGTCTTTTTGTATTTCTTTAATCTCATTATGATTTTATGCATGTATAAAAAGGTATTGAATTGTATTGAAATACATGATAGAATTAATATAACATCACAATCTCTATACAACCTTATTTAATGGGACGGTGTCCTTAATTTGGCAGACTAAGCCAGCTTTGGTCAGTATTGCTTGAAAAATAGAATATATAAAAAATATTAGAATGATCAAATTGGTGTATGATTTATGATTGTCCATTTTATTGATGTTTATAAAATCTCTATATTATGCATAACTGTAGGAACATATTCAACATTTTTATTACCTCTGTAAGAACAACTCATACTTACCAATTATATCAAACAACTCATACTTACCAATTATGTCATGCGACCAACAACCTTCAAGAGCTCACATGTTATATATTTGTTAAGGATTTTATAGCTTCTCAAGTGATGGAAAGATACCATAATAGATTAAGCATGCAATATCTTCGATCATTTATCAGATTACATCTATCTCGATATCTTTTCGATTGTAATCACCACAACAAAATATTGGATTGCCGACCGAAAATATTATGTCGATAAAAGCCGATAAATGGTTGTTTTCTTGTAGTGAATATATATTTTATATTCATAATCATGTTTGACATTTATAATAACATAATTGGTCGACCAATGAATACAAGCTAATGTGATATTATTCATCTAATGAACTTTCTCTTTTCTTGAATCTCTCAACCTCAATTCAATTCACTTTTTCAGAGATACTCTATTGGATCGAATCTATCATTATTTTCTAGTAACACTCCAAGATAGCGACCATTAAATCTAAGCTTTGAGAAACAGACAAGAATTTAAAGGATATAAAGTGAGGTTAACATAATCTCAAGGGTCTCAAACAATATCAAGATCTAGATCTTTACTTGTATTACCCTTATTAACTATGTTTGTACACATCGTATGAAAACATGTGTTACGGTATTCTCTAATTTCTCATGGAGCATATGTCTCATAAAAAATACTGTAAATATAATAGTTCAGACAATCACAATGTCTAACTCACATATGATAGTAAGACAAATATGGAGAAACATATTTATTCACCTTTAGGTCATATCAAAAAACAATTGACCTCGTAAAATTGATTTACTAACATGAAGAAATTTCTCAATTTTTAAGTTTTAGCTCTTCTAAATTATCACTTAGATATTAAGCTTAAAAATCTATCCCATCTACCTTTATCAAAAAGTAATAAAGGTGATTGCTCATGTGAGAATGTCAATTATTCATTTGTCTAACATACTTCTCAAATCAACAAATGGATATGTTATCATCTCTAACGTAGAACTGTACTTCATGTTTACTTCTTTTCGTGCAACTATGTCTTTCATAATGTTATATTTGATATCTATGTGTTTGGTTTTACAGTGGAATTTGGGTCCTTTTTACAAGTTATCACTACTTTATTATCACAGTTGACTAACACTAGATCAGAAACATCATTTACAATACCAAATGATCCAAAAACCTTTTCAACTATATAGCTTCTTGAACTGTAGATTAAAATGCAACAAATTTAACCTTCATTTTGGATAAGGTCATACAAGATTATTCTTGCTACTCCATGATACGATATCATTGTTCAATAAGAAAACTAATCCGGAGGTAGATTCTCTCTCATCCAAATCACCTAAGATTCTCTCTCATCCAAATCACCTCCCCAATCAACATCGGTATAACCTTTTAATCGTATATAATTCCCTTGATAACATAATGAATAATTAGATGTCCCTTTTAGATACCTTAATATTATTTTAACTACTTTTCAATATGTTGGTCCTAGATTAGATTGTATCTCTTTACTATTCCAATAGCAAAACAAATATCAAGTCTTATACACATCATTGGGTACATCAAACTTCCAACTTCACTTGCATAATAAATTCTTATCATTTGTTCATTTATCTATGGAGTTTCTGGACATAATCTATGACTTAAATCTTCAATTTTTGTGATAGGATTATCAATGAGTTTATATGCCTACATTTGAAAGCGTTCAAGAATTTTCTTTGTATATGGCTATTGTGAAAGAGATAATAACTTCTTTAAATAATTTCTTGAGATTTTAACCTTAAGAATATATGCAGTTGTAGGAGGAAAGTGAGATTTACCGTTATACCTATGACGCCGGTGACCTCGACATTATTAGGTTTGCAGCCTGTAAAGAGTACGGAAAGTGCCACGGGGGACTAATCAGAGAATAAAGGAGTCGCCACCAATATGAAATTCTGGAAATGATTTAACACCGCACTACACCCCTCGAAAGGTTCGATCTTAAACACTTTTGGGTTCAGAATGGTTCCTTACTGTTGTCAGTATAATATTTAGGTTCGAAGAGATGTATCACCATATCTTATAATTCAATAACAGTTTATATAGCATACAAGACACATAAAAAATAAATGAAAATGGAATTGGAAAGAATAACATATCATAAGGTAACAAAATAATAATAAGAATACAAAACTGACCATTTATCTCCTTGGTCAGGTTTCAGGGAAGTCTTGTTGGATATCCTATAAATGTACAAGTCTGGAAAGATATTCATTGCAGAACAGACAAGTAAAGCAGTGCAGGAACATTCAAGGTTAAAGGTGAGATTAAAACATGGATGGCATAACAGTAATCATAAAGTTTAGTCATAAGTAATAACAGCCATGATAAAGTAGCAATGATAACAGTAAAGATGTGATGCTAATATAACAACATTAAGTGAGCAACCGTAAAGAAAACTGATCATGATTTTACTACCGCATGCAAGCGCACATATCCCTCAAGTAATACAGTGACTAATAGTTGGATATCGTACCCACAATGACTTAATATTTCTCTTATTAATATTAAAACTAACTTACTTAACTTATGCTAAATTATTGGGTGAGAAATGAGTGATTACTCTGAAATTAACTGAAAGTAAATAAATTAGAAAATAATAATTTTGGAGATAACTTTATGCGCTACAAGTAATGAGCTCATGTACTATTCATTCAATTGGATTGTTTTTATGAATTATTAACATAGAACATTAAACTATCTATAAGCCTTTTTTGATGGTTAGGTAGAAATATTCAACTTAAATCAATTAACTATATGTCTATGTTAATAAATTTAAACCAAATTCATTAAGATCAAGTTCTAATAGTGGGTATGGATGACCTGTAGGTATATTTCTATCCTGAAGGGAAATCTATTCAAAAGAATTAGATCATGCACTGTTATTCTCACGGCTAACCCAAATTCCCTTAGTCGAGTTCCTAAAGATTTACCGAGGCTATTTTATTATTGTCCAGATAAATAAAAAAATGTGCATTCAAATAATAAATAACAAACCCAACAAAATAAGAATATGCAAATTACTTAATAAATATGTGCTTATGATCCATTACAACCTTACATTAATGATTTAACTATTAATGATAATCAATAAAAAAAACATGCTAATCAATATTAATATAAAAAAAAAACTCATAAAAGATAAAATAGAGAAAAAAAAAAAAGAAGGAATTCTCATTTATAGTCTTCTCTTTTAATAGCTAGCTCCAGTTAAAGCGTTCGTCATTGCCTTACTCTAGGAGTTCTTCTATGTTTTGGGCCAAGATTGTGTTATGAAGCTTCTTCCTAGATTTTGTGATGAACATATGCTTATATATGAGGAATGAGGGATCTTTCCTGATTAAAAACTGAGTACCAGACGAAACTGGGGCCACAGCATCACGACGCGACAAGCTTTATGCATTCTTGCCAACTTTTATGAAAGGGCGCATCTCGATGCGTCATCTAGTATCGGGACGCGCATTGTGACTCTAAAATTTTTCTCAATTCTTCTCCATATTTGCCAATTCATCCCTCGCTAAGTTAGTTTGAGTGTTGATATTATTTTAACCTATAAAATACAACCAAAACACATCAAAGCAGTCATAAAACTTGAAATTAACACATACAATATTAATATAGAGGGTCGAGAAATATATGTATATTAGACCCAAAAACTTAATACTTTGCCAGTCTTTGAGCAAAACAAATAAAAAACTAAAACTAAATTAACTTAAGCCACTTTCGTAGGAATCACCTTTGCATTAAAATATGCAACAGGCATTGTGTGGCCTTAATGGACGAGTTATGCTCTAATGAGGGCTTACAGCGATGATATCCATAAACGTCTTTCAACATGCACATACAATCTTGCAAGTATAATAAAACAGTCATAGTAGTTACACATAATGTTGTCCTCAAAGAATGCCTACCAATGAATCAGAGAACCTTAAAAGTACCTAACGTAACTCAAATCCAAGTTCTTGAATAAAACATCAAAGTTAGACTCACAATGTGTGTGAGAAAAGTCGGGTCACAACTTGATTCCTAAGTAAGTCAATTAGGTGATTTTGTCTCGAAAATTGGCATCTTATAGGTCAAACCAACCCAAATATCTCAAAAATGTTATATATTTACCTATTAAGCTTGATATGGTATAATTTTTCTTTTTCTTTTTCTTTTGACTCACTTACCCTTTAAAATAGAAATTCTCCTCATGATAGTCTTAACACTCGCACATATGTAGCTTCACGCCTATTGGTTATAGGTGTTTTATTATTTTTTTCAAGATATTTCTTCTTTTCTCTTTTCAATTTTTTTTCAAAATTTTTTTTTTTCTAGCCATACATATATTATAAATAATTACAATTAGAAATAGATATATAAGCAAACATTCATTCATCGTCAAATAATTTTCTCAACGAATTACTTTATCAACTACCTAAACTCTTTTATTAGAAACCTACTTTTAAGTGCTTGAAAGTCTAACCTAGATCACCTAATCAAGGCATTAGATAAAACTCAATTAGGCACTTATCGCTTTCTAAGATTTCATCATAAATAAACAAATTCATCATTAAACTTATGCTTCACTAAGTAAGACTAAATTTTTTTAATAAATAAATTTTTTAATTTTAAATAAATAGCATGACTAACACTAACATGAACACTACCAAACTTAAAATTTGCATGGTCCTCAATGTAAGATAAGCTTAAAAAACCAAACAGTGAGGAATAACATTATCTTGTATGAAGTTGATCAGGCTCCTGCTGGTCAGAATTTGGTTGTGCGGATTGTGTGGGTTGTGCTATTACTTTCATAAATACACATGTAAACTATTACACACATAAATAGCACAAAAAAATAAAATAAAATTGAAGAAAATAAAAAATAAACGCGTGGGTTGCCTCCCCTTTAATGCTAAGTTTAACATCTTCAGCTAAACATTCTCTGAAGATTTTCCTTCAAAGAGACTTCAATATGGATTTGGATGTCCTAAATAGGATAGTTCCATGGCATCACTCTTCAAACAACTCTTATAAAAATGAGGTGGCAAATAGAACTATTTTCCACTCAGTGTTCATGCCATATTCTTCAACATTTTAGCTCTATGAGGCCTTAAAAGAAAAGATAGAGTGTCATGAGGTCTCGTATGATGCTTGACTTTGAATGGTTGTGCTATTCTGTCAAGCTTATAGGCAATATCAATGATGCTAGTTTTCCCATGTTCTGATGCGTCATCTCATGCCAAGATATTTTCAATATGCTCACAGAGCTAATATTACCTAATTCTTTGTTCCACTACTTCCCCATAGATGAACTTTTAAATTTCTTCGACTAGCTCTTCATCAGATATATGCATAATGTATGTTTCAAGATTGTTAGTTTGAGAGTGCAGCGTAAATGTATCTCGAATGTCATTATTTACTATGTTTATTCTAAAGCCCTCATCTTACTTTATTAGTGTTGAGGTTATGGTTGGCTTATCAAAATCGGACTGTATCTTACCAATATGAGGTATAGCATAATCTCTTAAAGCTTTTTAGTCTCCTATCATCCAATGATACTCCATTAGTCGACCTCTTGAAATAAAAGGAAAAAAGATTAAAAAAAAGAACAAAAAAAGAAATGGTGTTTAGTTTAAGCAAGTAGAGTGTTGTCCTAATATTAATACAGAAAAATAAAATAAGTCCCCGGTAATGACGCCAAAAACATGAACGTGATTTTACTACCGCACACAAACGCACGTATCGCTCAACTAATACATTGACTAATTATCGGATATCATACCCATAGGGACTTAATAATTCTCTTATAAATACTAAAACTAACCTACTTAACTTAAACTACACTATTGGATGAGAATTGAGTGATTAATCTAAAATTAACTACAAGTAAATAAATAGAAAACAATAATTTTGGAGATAAACTTTATGCACGAGAAGAACCTAGAGTTGTAACTTCACCTAAGCACGCAAACAATGAGCTCGTGCACTTTTCATTTAATTGGATTGTTGATATGAATTATTAACCTAGAACACTAAATTATTTACAAGCCTATTTCGATGATCAGGTAGAAATATTCAACTTAAACTAATTAACTATATATCTATGTTAATTAATTTAAATGAAATTTATTAAGTTCGGGTTCTAACAGTGGCTACACATGCCCTGGAAGTATATTTCTATCCTGGAAGGAAATCTATTCAAAAGAACTAGATCATGCGCTATTATTCCCACAGCTAACCCAAATTCCCTTGGTCGAGAACCTAAGGATTTACCAAGACTATTTTTTTATTGGCTAGATAAATAAAATATGCTTTCAAAGCACAAAGAATAATAAATAAAAAATAATAAACCCAAAAGAATAAGAATATGCAAATTAATCATTAAACATGTATTTGGGAACTGCTATAACCCTAGATTAATGATTTAGCTACTTATGATAATCAATAAAAACATACTAGTCATTATAGATACGAAACAAAGACTCATAAAAGCTAAACTAGAAAGAAAATAGAAGAAGAAATACTCGTTTTCAGTCTTCATCTTCAATATCCAGCTCCAGTTAAAATGCTCATCAATGTTTTGCTCTAGGCATTCTTTTATGCTCTAGGATTCCAAAATTCTATAATGAGGTTTTTCCTAGGTTTTGGGACGAACTTATGCTTATATATGAGGTTCAAATGGTCTTTCCTGATAAAAAACTGAGTACCAGATGAAATATGAGCCGTGTTTCACTTGTTGTGATGCGCTCACACATCATCGGCGCGTCGTGATGCACCAAGCTTTATGTATTCTGGTAAAATTTTATGAAAGGGACGCGTCTCGACACATTGTCCAATGTCGGGACGAGAGTTGTGACTCTAAAATCTTACCCAATTTTTCTCCGTATTTACCAATTCATCCCTCGCTAAATCTGTTTGAGCTTGATATAGTTTTAATCTACAAAAATACCTAAAACACATCAAACCACTCATTAAACTAGAAATAAAACACAAAATATTAAGATAAAGGGGCAAATACATATATATATATTAGTTATTTATCAAAAATAAATCAACAATCATACACAGATTAAAAATCGAGTATGTGTCTCGCAGGTCTGGCCTCATAAAGGCCTTGTCAAATGTGGCCATAGTAGGCCGGATATTCTTGTCATCGTCTAGCCAGACTTGTATAAACTCATATAGGATATGGCCATAGTATCCGACCAGGTTTTCTAGTTTGAGAGACTGTAGGCTGGACATAGGTGATGTCCAATAGGTATTTTACCGTGTTTCTCGAATTCCCTCGAGTTCTTCTCCCTTCCAATATTCATCCTTGTAATTTTCTAAGTTTTTAAGAGGTTTCCGCATAAAAGAAACATTATCGGGCTATATGTAAAAATACAATGTCTTTAGTCGTTCTCACTTTGGTAGGCTTGTGAAGTGTGTGCTAATGACAAGTCTATCAAAGTCATACATGTATTTTTACTTACTTGATTTTTCAGGCATCACCTGAATTACTTGGCTTAGTAGTGGTTGATGAAGTCGCAGGTCCTCTAATTCTTCGATCGGTCATGAGATGTCTCGATCTCTATTGTGATATTTTTTGGACCCGTAGGTCCCCTGATGACTCAATCGATAGTGAGATGCCTAAATCTCTATTGTGATATTTATTGATGAACCCTCAGGTCCCTCGATACCTAGATCGATCATAAGATACCTTGATATCTGCTATGATAGTTGATGAACCCATAGGTCATCTGATTCCTCGATCAGTTGAGATACCTTGATCTCTATTGTGATAGTGATTAATCTCTCGGTCCTCCGATGCCTCGATCGGTTGAGATACCTTGATCTCTACTTTGATAGTGGTTGGTCCATCAGTCCCCCAATGCCTCGATCTCTGTTGTGATAATAGATGAACTCTTAGGTCTTCTCATGCTTTGATCGATTGTGAGATGCCTCGATCTCTATTGTCATAGTTGATAGTCCCTCAGGTCCTCTTATGCCTCAATTGGTTGTGAGATGATTCGATCATGTACCTTTATTCTCAATGTTCTACCCTATTCCCAAAGTTTTTTGATGAAATCCAACTCCGATTCTTCTTTACCTTTCCTTGATTATCCCCGCATATGAGTTCAAATTTCGCTGCCATTTCTGGTATTTGACATATCTCAAGCTATCAGACCTCTAGACTTGAAGCCCAACCTTTTGAAGAGTCTTCTTGAGCCCCTCCCTAAACTAAAGATGCCTTTGCTATAATAGATCTTATATCATCAAGCTTTTCTTTAGCCTATGCCCACCAAGAAGCAGTGGTATTCCAAATAGCCTTTTCTTTTGAACCCCTGATAGTGTCTTGCCATGATTAGGAGCTTCTGTCACCCAACATGAGTTGTCACTTTCACAATGTATTTTCAGATCTTTTATCCCAACATGCTTCAGAGCCTTATGTATATAATGGTTTCGCCACAAGGGTCCTCACATTTTCCATTTTATCTTTGAAGTTTCTTGTCCAAGAGGTTTTTATATCCCAGTGCTCCCTTTTAGGCAAGCGTCACCTGTGGATTTTAGAATTCAGAATCTTTACATGTTTGATAAGGATCTAGTGCCCCGTAACTATATTCTAGCTCATAAACCTTCCAGATTATCTTTGGTCAAATTATGTTTATTTCACCAATGTCTACTTTGAGAATAAAAAAGACATATTTCCTCGTGTTTTGTCACTAATATATATGTTTAGAAATTGAGGGACCACTATTTCAACCGAGCTATTTCCAGCAACCCTAATCCCCAATCACTCCTCTCTGAAAATGACCTTCATAGGACTCCCAACTCCCGAAAACGTGTCTGAGGCCTTGTATTTACTGGATCGCACCTCCAAATGCTAAAACTCCTTCAGTCTCAAGCACGGGGATCTCATCCCCACTCTTCTAGCCTTATGGGACCATGTCTGCTCCCGCGTCAAACCAATGTGTCCTTTTTCCCTTGTTTATTTCGGGTAATTTTCTAGGTTTTAACATTGATTCCAATTATTTGATGTCCAGCCGACCATCTTTATACATTCAGCTAACCCTAACTTTATTTGGTTGGCCTTTCAGGCCCCAATATATCATATACGACTTATATTAGGCATTAGTTTTGGTTTTTAAAACTAATATATCCTGCATATCCGACTAGATACCCTTCATATTGAGCCAACCTTGTTGAATCGCAAATTAAAGTCTGACCAATCAACCATATATTGTGGCTACTTCCCAAGCCTTGTCATGTCATTGTTTTATTATGTCTGCTCTTCTACTAATCTAATTCTATCTTTTGCAATTTAACATTTCGCATCTGAAAGCTAGCGGTAATCTTACTAGCGTGCGCAAGTGGTTTAACAAAATCTCTGTAATCGTATAGGCTCAGATAGTCATTATCGGGTTTGAACCTTTTATCCGCTGCATCTCAACCCGTAAAAAGAAATAAGACAGAATGAGGCATCAGAAACTTGTAGAGAGGTGGATGAACTCGACCCATACCTTCCATCTGCCCATTGGTGAGATGAAAATCACTCTCGAGGACTTTGCCTATTGAACCGATACTCTTTACGAGGTATACAGAAGTTTGACTATAGCCTCTACTCCCATACCTTCAAGAATGACTATATTCATCGTCTACTGAAGGTCACCCTCAAGATTCATTTTGGGGTTGTTGTATATAATGAGATACACATTAGGATAAGAAGAGACCTACTACGAGCAAGAGATAGATTAGTTATTGCGGTCTTTTCCACTGTATATGTTCGGCTGCACTCTCTTCACCAATATGGCCAGTTCTATGAATCTATGCCTCCTATCTCTGCTCCACAATCTGGACACTATGTAGGAATGCGATTGGGCCTCTCTTACCCTAGCCGCTATATATCGGGGACAAGACCAGTGTTGCCGTTGTAGCTTATATGTCTAGGGTTATGACTTCCCAGTTGAGTTATATGTCTCTGATATGTTCCTTTCCCATTTCGATTGTAATAGATGACTTACCCCTAATTCTTTCTGTTGTAAAAGGCCTGAATATATGAGTTCTATATGCTAGCCCAATCTTTCCTGATCTCCCGAAAAGAGGTTGTATTTCCTATTCTATTCCATTGGGATGTATCTACTATTGGATCACTCGAGTCCCATGACATAAATATCCACAAAGCTAAACGAGCTGTCCTGGAACATGGTAATTCTTCTTTTATTCTGTCCTTCAGAATCCATTTCATTCTATTTCTGATTCTCTTTTTTCTGTTTCTGCTCAATTCGATTAACCCTTCTTCTCTATTCAGATTGAAATGGCCTATTGGGGGACCCTCATCACTACTTTGCTTGAGCCCTCACAACCATCAATTCAGAAGAACGGGTTGCACCTACTCCTCCTGGGTCATGACTAGAGATTGTGGTACCTGAGAGAGCGTTCATTTTTCATAGCATCTGGGCCCCCAGACCAATGAGATTTCGATTTCTCTACTTGTCCCCATGTTCTTTTGGCTGAAGATTGAGAGGGGAATCTAACAATATGGCCTATTGGGGTACCTTCATCACTACTTTGCTTGAGCCCTCACAATCATCAATTTAGAAGAACGGGTTACGTCTGCTCCTCTTGGGTCATGACTAGAGATCTCAATTCGACTAACCCTTATTCTCTATTCAGATTGACATGGCTTATTGGGGGACCCCATCACTATTTTGCTTGAGCCCTCACAATTATCAATTTAGAATAACAGGTTGTGCCTGCTTCTCCTGGATAATGACTAGAGATTGTGGTATATGAGAGAGCGTGCATTTTCATGGCATCTGGGCCCCTAGACCAATAGGATTCTGATTTGTCTACTTTTCTCCATGTTCTTTTGGATGAAGATTGAGAAGAGAATCTAATGACAAACTTGAATAGTTTCCCTACTGGTGACTTCCTCACTGGAGGTGACTACAGTGGGCCCCCTTTGTTCTCCTCGTGTCATTGCCTTAACCGAGCCACACCGACCTACTCAGGTATGTATAGTCATTTTTCTTCTCTGAATACCCTTCCAAAATTGTATATTATTTACTAACATAATTCTGTTATACAAGTTTGTCGGTGAGGTCGTTTAACGCAACATGAATGGTAACCCTCTGATATGGAGAAGGATAAGGAGATGGAGGTAGCGACAGATCTGGTAACCGTATATTTCCTGGCGCGTTTAGGCATGAGCCTATTCTTCCAAGCAGGTTCACCTCATACTACTGCAGCTACTTAAACACCAGCTCCCTCCTCGGACATCATCCCCGATTCAGTAGGCCTCTGGCCAATCCTGACTGACATAGTTTATGGTGTTGTTGGTCAATTGAGATTCAGTCTCTGTCTCTAGAGATGATGCAACGGCTGACACTTACTCCTTTCGATGCCACCCATATAAGGATATTTGACTACTTATTTTCTATTCTTTGTTTAGTTTCCCATCGATCAATATGTAATTATAGGTCCCTTCTGAATACACAGATCATTTCTATCACCTAGCGCAAGCGATGAAGGCTGAGCTTCTTATATAAGACACTTATAAAATAGGGCTAGCATGTATGCATGTATATATGATTTCCTAATTTTCTTCATGTGTTTCCGATTGTAAGATCTTCTAAGTCAATGTGATATGTTATGCGAGCGTTATACCCATCTACAAGCCCACTCACAGTGATGAGAGGTTTGTACAAAGATACTACACCCTAAAATGCATTAAAATAGCTCGAGCCAGATCCTATGGCGTCTGAGAAGGATGAGGAGTTCGACGAGGATGAGAACAATGAAGAGGGATCTTTAGGGGAGTAAGATAGTTGTTTATTCTTCTTCTTTGTATCGAAACAATAATTGTAAACAGAAACTAGGATGTAATGAAAGTTTTATTTATTTTTGAATTCTGGATTTTACAATGTGTGTCATGAATACAATCCTGATGCTCTACAAGCCCCTATTTAGACCATAACTTGTTTCTGCATCGTGAATATTCGGCCAAATATATACATGTCCGGTCGAACATGTGTAAGGAACATAAAGTTGTATATAGAGTTAAAAGTCCGACCAAACTTCTCTCGAAGTCTTATGGCTACAAGATTCCTCCTGAGATTGGGAATTTGGCTCTCACACGCTAATAACCCTCGAAAATCTATATATAGGCCTTGTCCTTCTTGAATTTCATCACAAAAGGACTGTTTCTTCATTTCCCTTTGCTTCCAAGTTTCTTCTGGGTAATCTTCTTCATGCTCTAACTCAACTATTCCCCACAGAATATATGGCTACAATACACACCCAGACATAGGTTTCTTTTATCCGGCCGCCCTTTTCTATATCTGGCCATTGCTCAATTGCTTTAATTGTATTCATGGCTCGCACTTTACTGGATCTTGTCATGTCCCTTATCCATGATGTGTTTGAAGGGTCACCCAGACTTAGGTCAGCACTCTGCACTTTGTTACCTTCATTGGGACACATAAAATCACGTATTCTATTTTCATAGACATGAATTATACCTTCATTGCTTGGGGAATTTTTTTATCCTAAGCATGTGGTTTCATTCTTCTACTCCTCTAGTAATACATATTTCCAAAAATTCATACTACTGGATGCCGCTTCTAAGATGAATTGTGTTACTAGCGCATATGCTTAGTAGTGGGACTGAAGGTCCTCTATTTTGAGGGGTGAAAATCCTTTACCACGATGCTTTGCCGCACCTCTTATTATGTCATTTATCCTTTTGCACATCATCACTTTATTTTCGCATGCATTACATTCTAATGAGCATGGGCTAACTAGGGTGGATTAAAGGTCCTCTATTCGAGGGAAATGCCTAAAGGCTAATTTTACCACGATGTTTTGCCGTGCCTCTTATTATGTCATTTATCCTTTGCACATCATCACTTTATTTTCGCATGCATTACATTCTAATGCGCATGGGCTAACTATGGTGGATTAAAGGTCATCTATTCGAGGGAAATTCCTAAAGGCTACCTTTACCACATTGTTTTACCGCACCTCTTATTATGACATTTATCCTTTTGCACATCATCGTTTTATTCACGCATGCATCAGATTACATCGCGCATGGGCTTATCAAGTCGGATTAAAGGTCCTCCATTTCGAGGGATTAAAAGCCTAAGGGTTACCTTTGCCACGATGTTTTACCGCGCTCTTTTATTTTATTATTTGCTTTTTGTATTGTCTATATACTTTTGCATCGCACCATGGCATGCTTATTTTAATGTATGATTGCCTCGCTAGTTATCTTTTTACATTATGCACTTAATTACCTCTTTAGCTATCTCTTTACATTATGCGCTTGATTACCTCTCCTTAATATGCGTACTCATATAATTCCTGCTTGTTTGCGCTCCCATGATTATCAATGTAATGTGTTTGTGAAATAATGCACTTTCCATTACTCTGATTCAATTTTATGCATGCTTGTATGATTATTGTTCTATTGCGTTTCCGTATCCATGAATGTAATGTGCTTACGATGTAGCATGCTTGCCGTATTTCAATTTACCTTTATGCATACAAATTCGGACATAGATTATATGCAAATAGGTTGTATCCAAATATGAAAATGTGTTACATGTGAACTTAGATGAACTTTTGATTTATGCATGCGAACTTAGAAATAGAACACTCTTAGGAACATATCTTGCTAAATTCGATTAAACTATTGCACAAATCATTTTATTACAAGTGGCATAAGTAAGGGACCATTCCGAACCCAACGGTTTGAGGTCTTCCCTTGCAATGGGTGAGTACGGCCTTAAATCATTTTCCCGGTTCACATCGGGTGGCGACTCCTTTATTCTCTGGTTTAGTCCCCCGTGGGCTACTCCGTACTCCCAACCGGGCTGCGAGCCCGGAACAGCATGCGTCGCCCAGCTCCTGTGTCCCCACAGTCTGGTGAATCCACTGGGGATAGAAAATCAGTCCCGAAATAATGTCTTGTTATATTATGATTTATGCTTTAAGTTAACTGTTCCTGTAGTAGGTTGAAAGAGGTGTAATCAAAGGCATTGTTAAGGCTAGGTGATGGTTCGATGTCTTCCTTCATTCACTACCTTTTCATAAGGAAAAGCTGTGAAGGCACCAAGATAATCATTACTTGTAGCTTGTTATGACAGACTAGTTTGGAGGACTCGTTGTTTATTCTTGACACCAAGCGATAAGAGCCTAAGAGGTTTGGGTACTTAAGAGAGCCTCGCTCCACCCTCCCTCTAGGGAATCTACAACTGGAAATCCATTTGACAGTTAGTCACACACCATAACTCATTGACACGTACCGTAAGGTATAAAAAAGGTGCGCTCACTTGGTCGCATGAACCTTTGAGTGGGGAGTCCTAGTTGTGGGCAATCATTCGTCAGCGAGAGTCTTTGTCTACACTCCCGTAAATCCACACATGAACCATAGTTATGTGACCATAGTAATTGTCTCTTTATGCTTGTGTTTGGGAACATTATCGTTTGGATCCATTTGGACCTTTTGTCATGAGATATGGGCTTGTTGGGCCATTTAAACTGGGACAATAACGTATCTTATGATGATTGGGTCAAAAACTTCTGAAACGCCAATGGGCCATTGTATGTTTGTGTTTAGGAACATTATCATTTGGATACGGTTGGACTTCTTGCTATGAGATGTGAACTTGTTGGGCCATTTAAACTGGGACGAGTTCACTTTTATGACAGTTAGCCCAAAAGCTTCTAAAATGATGATGGGCCAATTTTTGTGAAAATTTTAATGAGTTGATATATTCCTTGTATCGCATGCATCTCATTCATCTCATGCATACATATATCTTGTTAACACCCTCTATGTCTATAAAAGACATCATAGATTCCCATTGGGTTAGGGAAGAATGAAGACTCACTAAAAGACCGGTAATAGATATGAGTACATCCGATAAAGAGGTATCCCAGATAGATCAGTTGGAAAACAGTCTCACCAAAATTACTGAATAGTTGCAAGCCTTGACTACTGTTGTGGCTGGTATGGATATGCCCCGTGCTGGGGGAAATTCTGAGAATGAGGTGCGAGGAGCCTCTGAATGGGTTGGGAGATGCTATTCCCACTTTTGATGACAACATGGCAGAGTATGCAACATGCAGAATGATTGGGTCTCCGGCAGAATTTCAGAAGCTTCGGGATCAGGTTGAAATAGTTACCCGCAAGATGAGGGTTAAACACGAAGAGTTTTAGATTATGAGGTAATGACCTTCGAAGAACAGTTGCCAGCTCAGTTCAAGATGCCGGATATGGCTAAGTTCAACGGGAATGGGGATCCAAAGGTCCATCTCCGTCAGTATATTTCAGTTATGAGTTCAGTGGGTTTGTCCAAGCCTCAAGTGCATAAAACATTTTAGATGTCACTTGAGGGAGCGCCGATAGTTTGGTATCTGTGGTGACACACAGGAACCTGGACGACGCATGCTGTTCTAGGCTCGTGGGCCTAGTTGGGAGTACGGAGTAGCCACATGGGACTAAACCGGAGAATGATGGAGTCGCCACCCGGTGTGAGCCGGGACAAAGATTTAAGGCCGCACTCACCCCTCGCAAGGGAAGACCTCAAACCATTGGGTTCGGAATGGTCCCTTACTTATACCACTTGTAATGTAAAGATTTATGCAATAATCCAACCAAGCCTATGACATATATTTCCAGTGCACCACAATCCTAAATTCGCATGCTTGAAAGTAAAGTTTACAACTAACATACATGAAATCAAATCTTATTGCCAAATTCACATGCTTAAAGGTAGGCTTTTACAACAGCAAGCGCATAACATCACAAGGACTCAATCATTCATGTAATCATAACCACAAACAGTCATGGTAACATTTGCATGTAATATAAAGGAAATCAAAATGACGACAAGCAATGTAATATGCGCATTATGCAAGGAAACATACAAGGTATGGTCAGAATAACCGCATGACAAGTGAAACTAATACAAATACATAACTTGAGAAGACGAAGAAAGACACGAATTTAAATATGCCAATCAAAGATGCAATTTTTCATTAAAGATGAACATGCCATAATGTGATGCTAAAGGATGCAACTAATATGAGCACAAACATGCATGTGAATACTTTTCCAAGTGGTACGTGGAATTGTATCCCAAGTACAAACCGCACTACCGTCCATTCGGAATCGGCTACGGAATTTACGTCTGGGTTTCCATCCGATATACCACGAGAAATAATATCCTCACGCCTTCACAACACGGATGCATAAATCACGATATATTAAGCCAAGACTAAGGTAGATAATGCAATTATATGAAATCTCATAATGCATGCATGAATAAGGCAATGATGCACAAAAGAATCAGTGACATGACAAGAAGCGCGGCGAAGCATCGTGGTAAGGATCTATCCCCGTGAAACGGAGTGCCTTTAATCCGACTTACTAAGCCCATGTGCAATGAACATATAATAAAAATAAAGACATAATAACAAAGACGAGATATCGAACTTTGTATATCCGATTGAACACATCTCACGTCCAATCGAATATACGTCATCCGGCGCGGCGAAGCATCGTGGTAAGGATCTTATCCCCGTGAAACGGAGTGCCTTTAATCCGACTTACTAAGCCCATGCGCAATGAACATATAATATGCATAAAATAATGACAGAAGTAAACACAAAGATACTTGGCGCGGCGAAGCATCGTGGTAAGGATCTTATCCCCGTGAAACGGAGTGCCTTTAATCCGACTTACTAAGCCCATGCGCAATGAACATATAATATGCATAAAATAAAGGCATAATAACAAAGACGAGATATCAGACTTTGTATATCCGATTGAACACATCTCACGTCCAATCGAATATACGTCATCCGGCGCGGCGAAGCATCGTGGTAAGGATCTTATCCCCGTGAAGCGGAGTGCCTTTAATCCGACTTACTAAGCCCATGCGCAATAAACTCATCACATGCATAAATAAGACAAAAGTAAACACAAAGATACTTGGCGCGGCGAAGCATCGTGGTAAAGGATTTTAACCTCTTCAATTAGAGGACCTTTCATCGCACTTACTAAGCCCATGCGCTTTTCTCATCATTACATAAATAAATAACGTGCAGAAAATTAAATGGCGGAATAATTAAACAACTCAAAGTTAAACAAAAGAACATGCCGTTTACTCAAGTGATACGTGGAGTTGTGGCCCGAGTACAGATCATACTACCGTCCATTCGGAATCGGCTATGAAATTTACGTCCGGGTTTCCATCCTATATACCACGAGAGGCGACACATTTTTCATCCAAAATCCACAACAAACATCATATATACAACAAATGCCACAAATACAGAAAATATAATCAAAGTAAATGACCAGAAATTAAATAGAAATAAGTGTGAAAAATACCCTCAGGTCTAACCTTTTTAATTGTCCTCGGACTTGCGTTTCGCGGAGATCGGAAGGGATGAAAGCTCCTTACTTTTCCGGTTCACTAGCTTCACGTTTTGGCTCGCTGTTCCACTGTTTTTCCCACTGTTTTGGTGTTGTTTTGCTGCTGTTTTTGACGTGTTTTCTGCTCACTGTTTCAGGTCTTATTCTTCTGTTTTAGTGGAGTGTTTTGGGGTATTTTAGTGTGCAGATCAGGGGCTGTTCCAGGGACTGGTTTACTCTTAGTTTACTCACTGTTTTAGGGTGGTGTTTGGCGTGATTTACTGGCAAGTTTGGGGCTGTGTTTGTGAAGGAATTTTGATGACTTGTGCGGCAGTTTCAAGGGTAATACGGTGTGCTTATTACTGCCAGTGAGGGGGATTTTTGTGCTCAGTTTTGGGCAGTGAATAGGGGCGTTGTGTTGTCTCTCGGCAGTTTGTTGGCAATTAACGTGAGGCTGCTGGACGTGGGTGAATGGGCGATTTGTGATGCGTGAGTGGGGCTTTCAGATGGCGTGAAAGACTTGTTAGTGGAGCAGGCTTGATAGACGTGGCTTCAATGTGAGTGGAAGGTATGGTTTTAGCCGTGAGTAGGTAGGCTGTGAAGGTTGGTTTCGTGAATGAAGGGTCAGTTGCGTTGATGCTTATAGGGTTTGCTATTATGAAGAATTAAGGGGGCTGTTGAAGGGCGAGAGCTGAGGCTGTGTTGATCAATTGAGGGGCTGCGTGTGTGAGGGAGATGCGTACAGCGTGAATGAGTGTAAAGGCAAGGGCTGGTCGGTGATGGGAGTAGGTCTGCGTGAAGGCTGTAAGTTGTTTGAGTTTGTTTGTGCCGTGAGTGATGAGTGATTAGAGAGGAGGGATGTGTGCTGTTAGGGTTTGTCTTTTGTTGTGCCGTGAGGGAGAGGAGAGGCCAAGAGAGACAGGTTTTATTTTTGATTTGTTTATATAGTTGCATGGGTATTAGGGTTTGCATGGCTCAATTAGGAAAGAAATCAATTAAATTAGGTGTATTATTTTAATTAAAGTGATGGATTTAATTGGCTTATTAAGGGAAAGAATATTTTAAATTAGGAGGTGATTTCTTAAATTGGTTTGTGATTTATTTATTTTTGGAATTAGAATATTTTAATTTGTGTTAATTAGGCATGTAATTTCTTTAATTTGTGTAAGTATTTTTATTATTTTGGTAGGTTATTATTTAATTATTTAATTTGTTTTATTTTAATTTGGTATATGATTTTATTTAATGTTTTAGTTTAAATGATTTATTTAATGATTTATTTAAATTGGTATATTACTTAATTAATTAATTTAATTTAATTTCAATTTAGTTATTTATTTTAATTTCAATTATTTAATTTAATCTAATTGGTTTTAATTTAGTTAGATTTAATTTAAATTTAATTTGTGACACATATATTTTAAATGTTTTAATAATTTAATTTGTGAGATGTGTTTTAAATGTTTTAATTATTATTGGATGTGATTTAATGGGCTTGGGCTAAGGTTAAGTTTTAAAACGGAGGTCCAACAGCGAACCCGAAGCTAAACACGTGAACTAAGTCCAGCAAAACGTCAATTCTTGACTCTTCCCTTCCGACGTCCGTTTTCCACGATTTCCGCGACTTAAAAGATAGTGCCTCCAAATGAGGCTCATCATCGGGTTTCACATGCAAAAATGCAATGCCTACAGTCGCCCCCACTTTGATGGGACTTGTGCAGTGTGTGACAGTGACAATCCTATCAAAGTCTATGCAATGCATTTTTTACTTACCTGGCTCGCCAGCTGTCACCCGGTTTGCCCGATGTGTTGTGTTGAGTTGAGTTGGTCTGGTTGTGCCATTTTCGGCATGCTGAACCCCATTTCCCTGGCGTTGCTGAAGTGATGACTGTCCATTTTCGAACTGTGCTCCATTTTTGGAGTGCCATTTTTCAGCGAGCTGATGAGATTGTGGTCCATTTCCGAACCATTGCTGAAGAGGGATAATCCATTTCCGAGCCATGACTGATATGAGAAGGGTCCATTTCCGAACCGTTGCTGATGAGAGATAGTCCATTTCTGAACCGTTGCTGATAAGAGAGTGGTCCATTTCCGAACCGTTGCTGATGAGAGATAGTCCATTTCCGAACTATTATTGATACGAGAGTGGTCCATTTTCGAACCGCTGCTGGTGAGAGATAGTTCATTTCTGAACCATTACTGATATGAGAGTGGTCCATTTCCGAACCATTACTGACATGAGAGTGGTCCATTTCCGAACCGTTGCTGGTGAGAGATAGTTCATTTCTGAACCATTACTGATATGAGAGTGGTCCATTTCCGAACCGTTGCTGGTGAGAGATAGTCCATTTCCGAACCATTACTGACATGAGAGTGGTCCATTTCCGAACCGTTGCTGGTGAGAGATAGTTCATTTCCGAACCATTGCTGATATGAGAGTGGTCTATTTCCGAACCGTTACTGGTGAGAGATAGTTCATTTCCGAACCATTAATGATATGAGAATGGTCCATTTCCGAACCGTTGCTGGTGAGAGATAGTCCATTTCCGAACCATTACTGACATGAGAGTGGTCCATTTCCGAACCATTACTGATGAGAGATAGTCCATTTCTGAACCGTTGCTGATAAGAGAGTGGTCCATTTCCAAACCGATACTGATGAGAGATAGTTCATTTCTGAACCATTACTGATATGAGAGTGGTCCATTTTCGAACCGTTGCTGTGATGAGAGATAGTTCATTTCGGAACCATTACTGATATGAGAGTGGTCCATTTCCGAACCGTTGCTGGTGAGAGATAGTTCATTTCCGAACTATTACTGATATGAGAGTGGTCCATTTCCGAACCGCTGCTGGTGAGAGATAGTTCATTTCCGAACCATTACTGATATGAGCGTGGTCCATTTCCGAACCGTTGCTGGTCAAAGATAGTTCATTTCCGAACCATTACAGATATGAGAGTGGTCCATTTCTGAACCGCTGCTGGTGAGAGATAGTTCATTTCCGAACCATTACTGATAATGATGTGGGCCCCGCCCCCAGAGTGCCATACCCGGCAAGACTATTACTGAATTGATGTGGGCCTCGCCCCCAGAATGCCATACCCGGCAGAAACTGATGCTGAATTGATGTGGGCCTTGCCCCCCCCAGACCGATACTGATATGGGCCTCGCCCCCAGACTGATAAATTACTGTCATTGTTCTTGATTGGCTTGTCTTTGCCGCTTTCTCTCTTTCTGCTTCAAAACCTGTGAATACAAAACAAAACAAACACAAAAGAATGCAAAGTACGTTACGTGTATGCATGCATGCATGAATGAGTTTCCTATCCCGTTGGGTTAGGTCTTCCGCCAATTCTTCCTCAGGTAAAGTACTACTTCAACCTTTCTATTTTAATCGGGTCTGTGAACTCATTCCCTTCCAAGTCTGATAGTCTCACTGCGCTATCTCCCAATTTCTGAATGATCATCCCATCTTTCCTGCTTGCTGCTTTCGGGAATTCCCCGTGTTCTGAATATCAGGGTTAAATGCTTTTGTCAAATATACTCATATCATGCAGGTGGAGAGGAAAGAACCCAGGCAAGTAGGTGAAATGAATATCTTTATTATTATTCCGGAAAAGGTTCAAACAAGTAGGCAATATCAATGTCTTTATTAAACTTGCAGGATTAGATAAACTAGGAGGAGCAGTTTCATCATTCGCAGCATTGCCTTCTTCCTTGTCTATGGTTCTCCACCGTGGTCATTTCTCATTCCTATGACTGAAGCTGAGTGGTTGAGAGTTTGGAGGACAAGGGTTTCGGGTAGGCCAGAGTTGATCATGTAGTTGGGTAGGGGATTTCTGTGTGCATTGGGTTGTTCTCTTTCTGGGTCAGGTATTTTGTGGGAGTCAATAAGGTTTTGGATCTCATGCCTAAGGCGGGTGCAGCTATCGGTTTCGTGACCCCTTCTCCGATGGAAGTGACAATACAGGCTTAAGTCAAGGTTATGTGGTACAGGGTTTGGAATTGGTTTAGCCTCTAAGGGTTCCAGAAGTCTTTGCGCGCCTTCAGCTTTTCGAACACCCTTGAAAGAGGCTTGCCAAGGTTGGAAAATCGCCTGCTTTTGATGGCAGTGACCTCAGCGGTAGCGGGCTTGGTCCCTGAAGGTCCCTCAATATTCCTTCTATTCTGGCCATAGAACTTTCGGTTTTCAGCCTCTTCCTCTTCAATATCCATAACAGTCTCTCTCAACTGTCGGAAATCCGCAATCATGGAGGTCATCCTCCTCAGCTTACCATAGATGGAGGGCTTAGTACCCTTGATGATCATTTTGATCTGGTCTTTCTCTGAGGGCCTAGTCTGCATTTTCAACAACTGAATTCTCCATCGGTCCACATACTCTTTGAAGCTTTCCTCCGGCTTCTGCTTAGTGTTCTCCAAATCACGGAGTGACAAATCAATCTCCAAGTCCGTGACATATTGCTTCAGAAAAGCATCGGCCAACTCCTTCCAATCTTCTTTGACCTTTTTCCCAAGGTTGTGATACCAAACTACGGATGCCCCCTCAAGTGACATTCCGAACATTTTCTGTACTTGACGCTTCGATAAGCCCACTGCACTCATAACTGCAACGTACTGGCGGAGATGGACCCTCGGATCCCCACTCCCATTGAACTTGGCCATATCCGGCATCTTGAACTGAGCAGGCATCTGTTCTTCAAAGGTCAATGCCTCATAATCCAGTAACTCTTCGTCCTTACCCTTCATCTTGCGGGTAACAGACTCTACCTGGTCACGGAGTTTCTGCAATTCTGCCTGAGACCCAACTGTTCTCCCAGTGGTATAATCAGCCATATCATCATCAAAAGCGGGGATGTCATCCCCAACCTATTTGGAGGCTCCTCACGTCTTACATTCTCAGAGTTTCCCCCAGCATGGGGCACAGCCATATTTGCCATAGCAGTAGTCAAGGCTTGCATCTGTTCGGTAAATTTGGCGAGACTGTTCTCAAACTGATCCATACGAGATACCTCATTTTCTGGTGTACTCATATCTGTTACTGTCTTTTTAAGGAGTCTTCTCTCTTCCCTAACCCGACGGGAATCTATTATGCCTTTTTGAGACATAGAGGGTGTTAACATGATGTATGCATGTATGAGGTGCATAAGATGCATATAACATATAAGACATAATAAATTAATTAAAATTCTCAAACAAATCGGCCCATTATCATTTTAGAAGCTTTGGGCCTAATGGTCATAAGATACGAACTCGCCCCAGTTTAAATGGCCCAGCAAGTTCGCATTTTTGACAAAGAGTCCAATTCATCGAAATGATAATGGTCCTAAAGCACAAGGAAATATTTGTTATAGGCTATATAACCCGGTCCACGCATGGGTTCATGGGAGTATGGACAAAGACTCTTGCCGGCGAAGGATTGCCCACAACTAGGTCTCCCCACTCAAGGGTTCGAGCGACCAAGAAAGCGCACCTTTTTTATACCTTACGGTACGTACCAACAAGTCATGGTGTGTGACTAACTGTCAAATGGATTCCTTGTTGCAGATTCCCCAGAGGGAAGGTGGAGCGAGGCTCACTAAAATACCCAAGCCTCTTAGGCTCTTATCGCTTGGTGTCAGGAATAAGCAACAAATCCTCCAAATTAGTATGTCACAACAGGCTAATGGTAATGATCATTTAGGTGCCTTCACAGCTTTTCCTCGGAAGGTAGTGAGTGAAGGAAGACACCAAACCATTAACAAGCCTCAAAAATGTCTTTTATCACAACCCTCATTTCGCACATTTGCAGACACGGTTAATTAAAGCATAAATCTATACATTACAAGGCATTATTTCGGGGCCGATTCTCTATCCCCAGTGGAGTCGCCAGACTGTGGTGACACACTGGAACCTGGACGACGCATGCTGTTCTAGGCTCGTGGGCCTAGTTGGGAGTACGGAGTAGCCACAGGGGACTAAACCGGAGAATGATGGAGTCGCCACCCGGTGTGAGCCGGGACAAAGATTTAAGGCCGCACTCACCCCTCGCAAGGGAAGACCTCAAACCATTGGGTTCGGAATGGTCCCTTACTTATACCACTTGTAATGTAAAGATTTATGCAATAATCCAACCAAGCCTATGACATATATTTCCAAGTGCACCACAATCCTAAATTTGCATGCTTGAAAGTAAAGTTTACAACTAACATACATGAAATCAAATCTTATTGCCAAATTCACATGCTTAAAGGTAGGCTTTTACAACAGCAAGCGCATAACATCACAAGGACTCAATCATTCATGTAATCATAACCACAAACAGTCATGGTAACATTTGCATGTAATATAAAGGAAATCAAAATGACGACAAGCAATGTAATATGCGCATTATGCAAGGAAACATACAAGGTATGGTCAGAATAACCGCATGACAAGTGAAACTAATACAAATACATAACTTGAGAAGACGAAGAAAGACACGAATTTAAATATGCCAATCAAAGATGCAATTTTTCATTAAAGATGAACATGCCATAATGTGATGCTAAAGGATGCAACTAATATGAGCACAAACATGCATGTGAATACTTTTCAAGTGGTACGTGGAATTGTATCCCAAGTACAAACCGCACTACCGTCCATTCGGAATCGGCTACGGAATTTACGTCTGGGTTTCCATCCGATATACCACGAGAAATAATATCCTCACGCCTTCACAACACGGATGCATAAATCACGATATATTAAGCCAAGACTAAGGTAGATAATGCAATTATATGAAATCTCATAATGCATGCATGAATAAGGCAATGATGCACAAAAGAATCAGTGACATGACAAGAAGCGCGGCGAAGCATCGTGGTAAGGATCTTATCCCCGTGAAACGGAGTGCCTTTAATCCGACTTACTAAGCCCATGTGCAATGAACATATAATAAAAATAAAGACATAATAACAAAGACGAGATATCGAACTTTGTATATCCGATTGAACACATCTCACGTCCAATCGAATATACGTCATCCGGCGCGGCGAAGCATCGTGGTAAGGATCTTATCCCCGTGAAACGGAGTGCCTTTAATCCGACTTACTAAGCCCATGCGCAATGAACATATAATATGCATAAAATAATGACAGAAGTAAACACAAAGATACTTGGCGCGGCGAAGCATCGTGGTAAGGATCTTATCCCCGTGAAACGGAGTGCCTTTAATCCGACTTACTAAGCCCATGCGCAATGAACATATAATATGCATAAAATAAAGGCATAATAACAAAGACGAGATATCAGACTTTGTATATCCGATTGAACACATCTCACGTCCAATCGAATATACGTCATCCGGCGCGGCGAAGCATCGTGGTAAGGATCTTATCCCCGTGAAGCGGAGTGCCTTTAATCCGACTTACTAAGCCCATGCGCAATAAACTCATCACATGCATAAATAAGACAAAAGTAAACACAAAGATACTTGGCGCGGCGAAGCATCGTGGTAAAGGATTTTAACCTCTTCAATTAGAGGACCTTTCATCGCACTTACTAAGCCCATGCGCTTTTCTCATCATTACATAAATAAATAACGTGCAGAAAATTAAATGGCGGAATAATTAAACAACTCAAAGTTAAACAAAAGAACATGCCGTTTACTCAAGTGATACGTGGAGTTGTGGCCCGAGTACAGATCATACTACCGTCCATTCGGAATCGGCTATGAAATTTACGTCCGGGTTTCCATCCTATATACCACGAGAGGCGACACATTTTTCATCCAAAATCCACAACAAACATCATATATACAACAAATGCCACAAATACAGAAAATATAATCAAAGTAAATGACCAGAAATTAAATAGAAATAAGTGTGAAAAATACCCTCAGGTCTAACCTTTTTAATTGTCCTCGGACTTGCGTTTCGCGGAGATCGGAAGGGATGAAAGCTCCTTACTTTTCCGGTTCACTAGCTTCACGTTTTGGCTCGCTGTTCCACTGTTTTTCCCACTGTTTTGGTGTTGTTTTGCTGCTGTTTTTGACGTGTTTTCTGCTCACTGTTTCAGGTCTTATTCTTCTGTTTTAGTGGACTGTTTTGGGGTATTTTAGTGTGCAGATCAGGGGCTGTTCCAGGGACTGGTTTACTCTTAGTTTACTCACTGTTTTAGGGTGGTGTTTGGCGTGATTTACTGGCAAGTTTGGGGCTGTGTTTGGGAAGGAATTTTGATGACTTGTGCGGCAGTTTCAAGGGTAATACGGTGTGCTTATTACTGCCAGTGAGGGGGATTTTTGTGCTCAGTTTTGGGCAGTGAATAGGGGCGTTGTGTTGCTCGGCAGTTGTTGGCAATTAACGTGAGGCTGCTGGACGTGGGTGAATGGCGATTTGTGATGCGTGAGTGGGGCTTGGCAGATGGCGTGAAAGACTTGTTAGTGGAGCAGGCTTGATAGACGTGGCTTCAATGTGAGTGGAAGGTATGGTTTTAGCCGTGAGTAGGTAGGCTGTGAAGGTTGGTTTCGTGAATGAAGGGTCAGTTGCGTTGATGCTTATAGGGTTTGCTATTATGAAGAATTAAGGGGGCTGTTGAAGGGCGAGAGCTGAGGCTGTGTTGATCAATTGAGGGGCTGCGTGTGTGAGGGAGATGCGTACAGCGTGAATGAGTGTAAAGGCAAGGGCTGGTCGGTGATGGGAGTAGGTCTGCGTGAAGGCTGTAAGTTGTTTGAGTTTGTTTGTGCCGTGAGTGATGAGTGATTAGAGAGGAGGGATGTGTGCTGTTAGGGTTTGTCTTTTGTTGTGCCGTGAGGGAGAGGAGAGCCAAGAGAGACAGGTTTTATTTTTGATTTGTTTATATAGTTGCATGGGTATTAGGGTTTGCATGGCTCAATTAGGAAAGAAATCAATTAAATTAGGTGTATTATTTTAATTAAAGTGATGGATTTAATTGGCTTATTAAGGGAAAGAATATTTTAAATTAGGAGGTGATTTCTTAAATTGGTTTGTGATTTATTTATTTTTGGAATTAGAATATTTTAATTTGTGTAATTAGGCATGTAATTTCTTTAATTTGTTAAGTATTTTTATTATTTTGGTAGGTTATTATTTAATTATTTAATTTGTTTTATTTTAATTTGGTATATGATTTTATTTAATGTTTTAGTTTAAATGATTTATTTAATGATTTATTTAAATTGGTATATTACTTAATTAATTAATTATTAATTTAATTTAATTTAGTTATTTATTTTAATTTCAATTATTTAATTTAATCTAATTGGTTTTAATTTAGTTAGATTTAATTTAAATTTAATTTGTGACACATATATTTTAATGTTTTAATAATTTAATTTGTGAGATGTGTTTTAAATGTTTTAATTATTATTGGATGTGATTTAATGGGCTTGGGCTAAGGTTAAGTTTTAAAACGGAGGTCCAACAGCGAACCCGAAGCTAAACACCGTGAACTAAGTCCAGCAAAACGTCAATTCTTGACTCTTCCCTTCCGACGTCCGTTTTCCACGATTTCCGCGACTTAAAAGATAGTGCCTCCAAATGAGGCTCATCATCGGGTTTCACATGCAAAAATGCAATGCCTACAGTATCACAGCCTTAAGAAGAAGGTTAGAGAAGATTGGAGGGAGTTGGCTGATGCCTTCCTGAAGCAGTATGTGACAGACTTAGAGATTGATTTGTCACTCCGTGATTTGGAGAACACCAAGTAGAAACCGAAAGAAAGTTTCAAGGAGTATGTAGACCGCTGGAGAAGCCAACTTTTGAAGATACAGACTGTCGGACAATTATGACCCATAGCGTCACTATTTGTACAGATCATGGTGTTGTTGTACAAATTAACTATGTGACAAAGGAGATTGCACTCTTATCATTTGTGATTAGATCACCTAGATATATAAATGATAGGAGGTCCTTATGATTTGTTCCTTGATTGAGAATGATATGAGACAGTATCAATCAACGAAGGATAAATCATTAAATATCCCTAGGTAGAGTATTATCGAGATTGGACATCGATAATTACGTAAAAGACTAGTATTGCACTTGTGCGCGTTGTGAGGGCACAACGACATAGTTCTTATATATTTGGGTATTGGATACTCATGCAAGTGTAATAGGAGGTTGTGTTTCACCGATGATACGGGAAATAGCTTCGCTCTGGATAGACCCCTTGGAATTCCATTGGTAGTATGACTATGTGTCTATGGAAGTCCGAAATCAGAGTAGGTGTATTTGGTCTTAACCTGAGACTTGCACCGCTAATACTTGCGACAATCATATACTTTGGTTGCGATCATCCAGGGCTTTAACAGGTTATCTGTACGCCAATATTGGGTATATTGAGAATCGTAATGTGTTGGGTGTGATGTCAAGACGGAAGAATCACTCCTGTCATAGTGGAGATGATGGTCACGTAGGATACGGGACTGGTTCTCTTAAATGTTACAGCTATCGGGATAAAATGACAAGGTCAGGTTTATCCGATTATAGAGACTGGTCACCAGACATCTGACATGTGCTTCGTACGGGGCAGACACATTTCCAGCCCCAGGCCTCGCACGTGATCATCCGATACTGGACAGAAATACGCAATACTACGTAAACTACGCCTGATATAGATCCTTTATTCCTGTAAGGATATTTCCGGAGAATTGGGTAGGCATGGTGCTTTGCTAGAGGCCAACCTTGTCTTGTAAATCGGTAAAATGTAGTACGAGGTACTTAAGTGATCGGATAGTCCGATGACCGAATTTATTGCCAACATATGCGGGGATCTCATGGGTCGCTTCCCAAAGATTCACCGATGTCGTATGACTCGCACTTTAATTAATCTGGGATTAATTAGAAGAGAGAGAAAATTAATCTGGGATTAATTTTAGAGATATTTTATCTAGGATAAAGTATCAATTAAAGAGAGATAACGATTAATTTGGAATTAATCGGTAAATTAATATATTCGATATATTAAACGAAATTAGATTTCGACGCGCAATTAAAATTGGATTTTAATTCGGGCGAACGAATTAATTCATTAGCGACGTGAATAGTAATTATGCTTGGCATGATTATTTAATTAAATCAGATTTAATTACGATGCAACAGAAAAATCGTTAATTTAGAATTAGCGAACCCGAGCCCGAGATTATTTGTGAGTGCATTAGCATTTCGAATTCAAGTGCGGCACGCAAGTCAAATCAAGCGTCAAATCATTAGTCGCATCAAGCGTCAATCGCTAGTCGTTTCAAGCATCAAATCACTTGTCACTTTGAGTGATGTGATTTGACAACTTGATTGATTGAGTGACTTGACACTTGATAGATGTGACTTGATGTGAATAGTGATAGAGGTTGATGGGCTTTTATTATTTGACTTTTTGAAAGCCAAATTCAAGTGAAATTCATTTGAAATTCACTAAAGTGTATAAGATACACTTAAAGCCAAAATGCAAATACACTTTACACATTTTCTCTCTTTCCTCACAACTCTCTCTTCTATCTTTTCTCTCTTCCATTCACGCCCAAGGGGCTGTGAAACTGCCCAATGCCGTGAGCAGTAAGGGGAATAATGAGATGATTTTGTTACAAAATCGGAGGTGCTA
The DNA here is from genome assembly GCA_019454045.1 of Zanthoxylum bungeanum. Lineage (NCBI taxonomy): Eukaryota > Viridiplantae > Streptophyta > Magnoliopsida > Sapindales > Rutaceae > Zanthoxylum > Zanthoxylum bungeanum. Next base: position 137,853 of record SKCR01040471.1, on the reverse strand, counting down.
GCACACTAAAAGACATACGAAGGTGATAGGGAAACCCACCCACGAGCCGGGAATCATTTGACGAAGCTTGGAGCTTCAAATCATGATCCAAAACTGAAAATGGAGGAGCATCTCACTGCCGAATACCTTGGAGGGAAGAAAATAAAGTTTTGTTCGTCAAAGCGTCGCTCAATCGATCGATGTGAGTATTCTGCAACTTCCGTTGATTGTATTCACATGTTATTTCATGCTTATTATCGATCTTAGGACCTTAATAGAAACCAACAATGGCATCTAGAGCAAGGTTTGAGCATGAAAAGTTTAGGGCTTAAAATTTGGGTTAAATGAATTTGAACATGATTTTATGAAATTGGATGATTGAGTATGCTTAAATGTTGTTGAATTGAAGATTGATTGGATCAATTTCAAGAAAATATGATTAGATCATTTTTCCCCAAATTGTATGTGTTGGCCGAATACATTAGCCCTATAATGTCTTGGATTTTTTGATTTTTGATTCATTGGATGAGTTAGAATCATTCAAAAATATGATTTAATGTCGATTGTAGAATTAATTGGATTGAATTCGAATCGAACACAAATCCCCTCCCTTGGCCGAGACCTTAAGCATGTAATTGGGTTTGATTTTAATCAAAATGTGCTAGACATGTGATGATGAAAATGAGCATGATTAATTGTATATATTGATGTTTTAGAAATGTTAATTGATTAATTAATCATGTTACACACTTTATGTATTAAATTTGGAAATTGGATTTTGGAATTTAATTGAATTTGGCCTTAAAATTGGATTTGGGCTTGTAATGTTGTAATTGGGCTTATTGGGCTTTGTTGTACAAAGTTAGGTTTAGGCCAAATGGATTGGATCCAATTGGGCCCAAAACCACTTCCGTTACGCCCAAATGCGACTTAATGAACCTTTAAAGTTTAATTGGGCGTAATGGCCAAAATTGATTTATGGGCTTATGGGGCAATTTTCGGATTGGATTTTGGTTATTCGGTTTGACCCGAGTTGACCAAAAGTCCACGCCTTAAGAAAAAAATTAAAAGCCCATTGGACTTTAATTGAATTGACGTTGGATGTTAATCGGTCTTTGAGACACGTTACGATTAAATTTGGAATTTAAGTCGTAAAAGGTTTATTATTAAATTGTAATATTTAATTTGGATTTAATAACGAATTAGATTTGTGAATGCATATTAAATTGGATTTAATGATGTAGTTTTTAATTAATTCGAGAATTCGTACTTTGAGTACTTATTCACAAAATGAATTTGACTCGAGCAAAATCAAATCGTTGTTTGAACATTGGATGATCACTAATTATCAGATTAATTAATTTGATTAGATTGATTGATAACATGCTTGTGTGAATACGTGGTTGCGATGCATGAATAATGTATATATCATATATATTAGATGGGGGGGGTAATTTTAGAAATTGTTGTAATAAATTTGATTTATTAATTGGACCTGCGTGTCTAGCCTTATCACCTCCATATTCTTTGTATTCTCTTCTCACCTATTCCCCTCAATGTAAATGAGGTTTCTTTAGAAGTGTAGTGTAACGGGTAGAAGTAAATACATGTGATGGCGAGAGAGAGAAAGGGAGAGATTTGATCTAGGATCAATGTGTAAAGTATCCATCTGCATATCATTATTATTTTATTCATATGCTCTATTATGTGTTTAGAATGCATGTTTAAGGGTGTATGAGGATGAGACCTTAACAAAGATAATAAATTGGTTGCCAATTTGCACGCGAAAAACCCTCGCAATATATTAAACGTATTTCATTCCATTGAGTGATTCTTACTCAAGATCTAAGATGGCATTGGTTTGTTGGCCAAAGTCAAGGCCTTTGTCTGTCGAAGAATGTGTTTGAATCACGAAGGCTTTGTTCCATATCAGTGTCTTGTCCAAGTTGTGGTTTGTTGGCCAAAGTCAAGACCACTTCTTGTCCATCGACATTGATTACGAAGCTTTCCATGGTCAATGGGTCGCGCTTAACTAGAATCATTAAGCTTGTTGTGCCAAAGCCAAGGCTTAGTTGATTCAGAGGAAAAAAGGTTAGGTAATACATTGGATGTATTGACATATATAAGATATATGTTTCAGACTTGGATGTCCCCCTACCGGATCTAGGAATTGGATTGGATCCAATTGATCTTATAGATCTACCTAGTTAATTATCATACAATTTGTTGGCCAAAGTCAAGATTGTGTGATATTTACGGGATCCTATCCCACTAGGAAACACGGTTTCCTGAGTACTCGACAGAGGGTTAGAGGATCGCCGAAAAATAGTAGGAGGCAAGAATTGGAATTTGCAATATTCGTTTAATTACTTGTCATACTCGCTCAAACAAATATCATTCGTCAAATAATTAAATATTAGTTGGACTAATATTTAAATCGTTGTTTTAATAAATAGTTGGACTATTTTCAAACTATTCATTTATAGTTGATTTTATAATTGGATTATAGTAATCAATATAATTGATTTTAATCTATTAAATTATAGTTGATTAAATAGTTGGACTATTGTAATTATTATAATAAATAGTACCAAAATTATTGATTAAATAGTTGGACTATTGAGATCAAGATAAATTGAAAGATTGACGTTTAATACATAATCTTAGGGAAAATGTATTTAAATGGTTTTAATTTTCAAATTGGGAATAAATTTCAGGACGGTCCTGGAAAAATAATAAGTTTATTTATTTGATATATAACATATTATGCCTAAAGCCCGGAGTTAAGCAAACAGTCGAGCATATCTTTAGAAGATTTATGTGATGATAACTTTAGTGCTTAATCCATTAAGCTTGTCGCAGTAGACTCCTTAATTTCAGAATCAGAACTAAGGATTAGATCCTTAAAGTATGATAATGAAATTGAAGGATCTTCATAAATCTATGTTTAGATTTTAGAAGTAGTAAATTGCAATAAATAACTCTTGGAGAGTTAATGACTATTCACAATGAGACAAAGTCAAAGTTTGCAATTAGGCAAGTTGTGCAATTGGCACCTTACTTCGATATTCTACATGGCCAAGGCTCGGCCAAAGGCTACTGGAATGTTGAAAAGGGCGAAGGAAAAATCATTATAATCTTCTGAGAAGATAAAGAACATATCCTAAAATGTCTGCTTAAATTGTGGCAAACGGGATCGCGAATGCGTGACTGCCATTGGATAAAGTAGACATAAGGAATTGAAGACGAGCAAGGCTCCGACTTCAAATATGTTTGTCAACATTATGTTCACTACTAGTATTAAAATTGGATTTTAAATACTTAGTGTTGTACATAAATATGTACTGATGTGCAGAATCTGCTGTGAGTAGGATACTGACTTCAGTTGAGATTAATCTGCGAATTGAAAACGGGACAAAAGTCGATGTTTTAAGCGTAGATTCCTAAGTTTGGGAACTACCCTTGGGTGTGTACCTAAATTAGGAAACTGTTACAATGTAACTAGTTTGACTAGATACATTATCTCTATATCAGTGTTTAACCCGCCGTGGGTGAACCTTTATATTCTAGAAAACTAAAGTGTTTCATTATATAAAGGTGATATTGAGATGTACACATTAGATGTGAATAACAGTATTTATATTTTGAATATAAATAAATCTCAAACATAAAGCCTGACAACAAATAGCTCAAACTGATTTGATCAGAAGAAACCTATTGTGGCATTAATGTCTGGGACACAACTAAAACAAGAATCGTATATCCACACTTTTGAAGAGTGGGTACTCGGACTAATTTGATTCCAATCAAATAAAGTCTGCGAATATAGTCTATTGGACAAAGTGCCTAAAATAATATTTACTTGGTAAAAGTGTAAATGCCACCGACTGTTAGCCCTAGTTCATAGTGAAGCAAGTGGGCCCATGTCTAGCTAGGCTAGATGTGGATATGAATATTTCGTGACCTATACGGATGTGGCATCTTGTTATGGTTATGTGTTCTTTTAGAATACAAATCGGAAACTTTTAAAGTTTCGACACGAAATAGACAAACAGATAGGCTAAAGTATTAAAACGTCACGGTAAGACTGTAATGGAAAATACTTAAGCAATAAGTTTCTAATATACTTGAAAGAGTATAGTATCTTTCAAATGAGGACTCCTCACGGAACACGTCAATTTGACGGTGTGTTCGAAGTGAGTAACCGAATTTTGTTAGACATGATAAGGTTAATCATGAGTCGCTCTGAGCTACCTTTTCCTTCAACGGATAAGCATTAATAGTGCAGAACTTATTTAGAATAAGGTTCCATTAAAATATGTTTGATAGATTCATATTAGATATGAACGGGAAGAAAACCGGGTTTTTCATTCCTGATAATTTGGGTATGATAGGCATAAGTTTGGATGATACCAAACTAGAAACCAAATAGATAAGTGCCAATTGTAGGTTATCCTAGGGATACCATAAGTATAGTACTTATACATCTCACCAGAGAACAATGTAATTGTTGCTCACCATGCTGTTTTCCTAAGAGGAATACCGATATGCAGTGGTAAGTGGGAGGATAGTAAAACTCGATGAAAATCGGAGTAATACTGTCCCTGGCACCGAATCTTAATGGAACATAAATGGTTCATCAAGGATGAAACTATTACCAATAATCTTTGAATACACAAGAACCGCGTGAGTCGGAGAGAGTCAGAAAACAACCTGGGGTATGGGTTTCTGATCTCACCTCATAAAGATGTCTATCTTAATGAGGTATACCAACTGACTACGAATGAGGAAGTGATACAAGATATCGACTCCCTATTATGACAAAGTGTCATGAATCTGAAATGGATTCCATGTATATCAACTATGTTTGGATACTAGTTGATGTACCGCAGGGCATTATGCCTATTGGTACTATATAAGTCTTCAAGAAGACATACATGGATGGCAACATACCAATGTACAAAGCTAGGCTTGTAGCGGAAAGGTATCGTTATCGACATTGTGTTGATTACGATTCAACTTTTTAACTGTTGCCATGGTAAATCCATTTGGATAATGCTTACTGAAGCTGCATGTTTCATTTATGAAATATGACAACAGAACGTCAAAATCATTTTCCTTAAGTGGAAACCTTTTGGAGGATGTTTTCAACATCCTAACGGTTTTATCGTACTAAAACTAGCAAACAAGGTTTGCAGGTTAATCGATCCATGTTTGGATTTAAGCGAGCATTAGGTTCTTGGAATTATCGTTTTGATGTAATCATAATGGTTATGATTTAATTCAAAACGAAATGATTCTTATGTATATAAAGAGGTTAGTGGGAGCGCACTGACATTGGTTGTCCTATAATAATGAAATATGTCATTTCTTGGAAATGAAATTCCCATAAAATTACAATCAGTGAAAGCTAGGCTTTCGAGAAAACTCTACGAGAAACTCGTACATTGAAATATGTACACGGCCTGGTGTCTCATACGCTTTGACATATGGATTCACAAACAGACCAATCCAAGTGATAGTCACTGGATTGATGTAAGAACACCCGTTAGTATCTTAGAGAACTAAGGATGTTGTCTTAATCTGTGGAGAATGAGAACTTGAAGTGACTGGGATCACTACTGCAAGTTTCCTAAACCGATAAAATGACTAAAAGTCGCAAACGGTACTATACAGTTTGAATAACGGTACAGTAAGCTGGAAATCTTCCAAGCAAGATACTGTTACCGTATAAACAACAAATGCGGTTAATTGCTGCAGTTGAGGCAGCAATAGAAACCATCTGGGTCAAAAACAAATCTAATTAGATTAGATATAGTTCTGTTAGCAGCTGAGCTAGGCGTCAACACAGGCTAAAGAATTAATGGTCTCACAACGATCCAGATACATACTTCGATATTCATCTGATTCGTTCGGATCATACATCGTGGCGATGTGATGATCGAATAAATCGCACCAGATGATAATCATGCAAATCCGCTGACGAAAGCTTTCCTCAGTAATTTGAGCCAATCGTACATAGTTCAGGTGTCAAGCACTCGAGTGACTGGCTATAGGCCAAATGGGAGATTGTTGGATAATTATGACCCATAGCGTCACTATTTGTACAGATCATGGTCTTGTTGTACAAATTAACTATGTGACAAAAGAGATTGCACTCTTATCATTTGTAATTAGATCACCTAGATGTATAAATGATAGGAGGTCCTTATGATTTGTTCCATGATTGAGAATGATATGAGACAGTATCAATCAACGAAGGATAAATCATTAAATATCCCTAGTCAGAGTATTATCGAGATTGGACATCGATAATTACGTAAAAGACTAGTATTGCACTTGTGCGCGTTGTGAGGGCACAACGACATAGTTCTTATATATTTGGGTATTGGATACTCATGTAAGTGTAATAGGAGGTTGTGTTTCACCAATGGTATGGGAAACAGCTTCGCTCTAGTTAGAGCCCTCAGAATTCCATTGGTAGTATGACTATGTGTCTATGGAAGTCCGAAATCAGGGTAGGTGTATTTGGTCTTAACTGAGACTTGCACCGCTAATACTTGCGATAATCAATATACTTTGTTGCGGTCGTCCAGGGCTTTAATAGGTTCTGTTTACGCCAATGCTGGGTATATTGAGAATCGTAGTTTGTTGGGTGTGATGTCAAGATGAAAGTATCACTCCAGTCATAGTGGAGATGATGGTCACGTAGGATACGAGACTGGTTCTCTTAAATGCTGCAGCTAACGGGATAAAATGACAAGGTCAGGTTTATCCGATTATAGAGACTGGTCACCAGACATCCGACATGTGCTTCGTACGGGGCAGACACAATTCCAGCCCCAGGCCTAGCACGTGATCATCCGATACTGGACAGAAATACGCAATACTACGTATACCACGCCTGATACAGATCCTTTATTCCTGTAAGGATATTTCCGGAGAATTAGATAGGCATAGCGGTTGGTTTCTAATATAGGTCCCAAGATCAACAAATTCAAGCAAGAAAACACATGAATACATCAAGGAATAATGGCGGAAACATATACTCACAATGATTGGTTTGATGCTAGGAAGAACAAAACCCATTTCCTTCCTTATACAAGCTCGGCAATGGCTTCTTCATGGAGTGGGTTGGTCGGTTTTGAAGCTCCTTGTGAAACCTAGATTCGGCCATGGATGGGTGCCATTGAAGCTCCAAGCAAGAATCCATGCTCATGAAGACACTTCCCTATCACCATAGAATAAACCCTAGAGTGTGCTAGCACTTCCTCTTCTCCATTTTGATTGATCAAACCAAAAAAATGATGAAGAAATAGGTCCAAGACCGTGAGAGAAGAAGATGAATTTTGGCCCCAAAATTGGACCAAAACCGTGAACCCTTCCAAAAGAGAGAGAAGGCCGAATTCAATGTTTGGGAGAGAGAGAAAATAAAACCTTTTCTATATCATTTATATTATTATTATTCACCAAGTAAATAAATAAAAATAAAACATATACTACTTTACTTTCAAAAAGTAAAGTCAAAAGGTCAAAAAGTAAAAGCAAAGTACAAGTCATATCAACTTTATTCCCATCACTTTTTACTTTTCACATCAAGTCAATTTATTAAGTGACAACATGTCATGTCACATCACTCAAAGTGACAAGTGATTTGACAATTGATGGGACTAGTAATTTGACGCTTGATGTGACTTGCGTGCCGCGCTCGAATTCGAAATGCGAATGCGCTCGCAATCACTCTCGGGCTCGGGTTCGCTAATTCCAAATTAATGAATTTTCCGTCGCGTCGTAATTAAATGATTACGCCTAGCGAAATCATTATTCACGTAGCTAACGAATTAATTCTAAATTAATTAGTTCGCCCGAATTAAAATCCAATTTTAATTCCGCGTCGAAATCCAATTTCGTATAATATATCGAATATATTATTTTATCGATTAATTCCAAATTAATCGTTCTCTCTCTTTTATTAATATTTTATCCTAGATAAAATATCTCCGTAATTAATCCCAGATTAATTTTCTCTCTCATCGAATTAATCCCAGATTTATTATAGTGCGAGTCATACATCATCGGTGAATCTTTGGGAACCAACCCATGAGATCTCCGGATATGTTGGCAGAAAATACGGTTGTCGGACTATCCGAACACGTAAGTACCTCTATGTTTATACCGATTTATGAGACAAGGTTGGCTTCTAGCAAAGCGCCATGCCTACCCAATTCTCCGGAAATATCCTTACAGGAATATATGATCTATATCAAGCGTAGTATACCGCAGTATTGCGTATTTCTGTCCAGTATCGGATGATCACGTGCTAGGCCTGGGGCTGGAATTGTGTCTGCCCCGTACGAAGCACATATCGGATGTCTGGTAACTAGTCTCTATAATCGGATAAACATGACCTAGTCATAATATCCCGATAGCTCGAGCATTTAAGAGAACGAGTTCCGTATCCTACGTGACCGTCATCTCCACTATGACTGGAGTGATACTTCCGTCTTGACATCACACCCAACACACTACGATTCTCAATATACCCAGAATTGGCGTACACAGAACCGGTTAAAGCCCTGGACGACCTCAACTAAAGTATATCGATTGTCGTAAGTATTAGCGGTGCAAGTCTCAGGTTAAGACCAAATACACCTACCCTGATTGCAGACTCCCCATAGACACATAGTCATACTACCAATGGGATTCCGCGGGGTCTATCCAGAGCGAAGCTGTTTCCCGTACCATCGGTGAAACACAACCTCCTATTACACTTGCATGAGTATCCTATACCCAAATATATGAGAACTATGTCGTTGTGCCCTCACAAACACGCACAAGTGTAATACTAGTTTTTTACGTATTTATCGATGTCCAATCTCGATAATACTCTGACTAGGGATATTTAATGATTTATCCTTCGTGGACTGATACTGTCTCATATCATTCTCCGTCCAGGAACAAATCATAGGGACCTCTCATCATTTATATATCTAGGTGATCTAATCACAATGATAAGAGTGCAATCTCCTTTATTACATAGTTAATTACACACAACAAACCGTGATCTGTACAAATAGTGACGCAATGGGTCATAATTGTCCAACAATCTCCCACTTGGCCTATAGCCAGTCACTCGAGTGTCTGACACCCAAACTATGTACTGTTGGCTCAAACTGCTGAGATAAGCTTTCGTCAGCGGATTTGCATGATTATCATCTCGATGCGATTTATTAGATCATCACATAGCCACGATGTATGATCCGAACGAATCAGATGAATATGTAAGTATGTATATGGATCGTTGATGAGACCATTAATTCTTTAGCCTGTGCTGATGCCTAGCTCAGCTGCTAACAGAACTATATCTAATCTAATTAGATATGTATCGACCCAAATGACTTCTATTGCTGCCTCAGCTGCTGCAATTAACCCGCATTTGTTATTTATTCGGTAACAGTAACTTGCTTGGAAGATTTCCAGCTCACTGCACCGTTATTCAAACTGTAGTACCGTTTGCGACTTTAGTCGTCTTTAACGGTTATAGGAAACTTGCAAACAGATCCCAATCACTTCAAGTTCTCCTTCTCCATAGACTAAGACAACATCTTTAGTTCTCTAAGATACTAACGGATGTTCCTAACATCAATCCAGTGACTATCACTCGGATTAGCCTGTTTGTGAATCCATATGCTCAAAGCATATGATACACCAGGTCTTGTACATTTTTCAATATATAGTTCACGGAGAGTATTTCGAAAGCCAAGCTTTCACAGACATTTATTTTATGGGAATATCATTCTAAGAAATGACGTATTATCATTATTTTATAGGACATCCACTGTCAGTGCGCTCCCACTAACCCTCTTATTTACACAAGAATCATTTTCGTTTTGAATTAAATCTTAAATCATTATGATTACATCAAAACGATAATTCCAAGAACCAAATGCTTGCTTCAATCCAATCATGATCGAATAACAAGCATTATCCAAATGGATTTACCGTGGCAACAGGTAAAGAGGTTGAATCGTAATCAACATAATGTTGATAACGATACCTTTCCGTTAAAAGCCTAGCTTATACGTTGGTATGTTGCCATCCATGTACGTCTTCCTTGAAGACTTATAGTACCAGTAGGCACAATGCCTTGTGGTACATCAACTACTATCCAAACTGGTTGATATACATGGAATTCATTTCGGATTATATAGCACTTTGCCATAACTATGGAGTTGATACCTTGTATCACTTCCTCATACGTAGTAAGTTGGTATTCCTCAATAAGATAGACATCTTTATGAGGTGAGATTAGAAACCCATACCCCAGGTTGTTTTCTGACTCTCTTCGACTTACGCGGTTCTCATGTATTCGAAGATTAATTGTCATAGTTGCATCCTTGATGAACTATTCATGGTCCATTAAGATTCGGTGCCTTGAACAGTATTACTCTGATTTTCATCGAGTTATACTATCCTCTCACTTACCACTGCATATCGGTATTCCTCTTAGGAAAACCGCATGGTGAGCAACAATCTAATTGTTCTCATGTGAGGTATATAAGTACAATACTTATGGTATCCCTAGGATATCCTACAATTGGAACTTATCCTATTTGGGTTTTAGTTTGGTATCATCCAAACATATGCCAAGCATACCCAAATAGTTAGGAATGAGAAACCCGGTTTCTTTCCCGTTCATATCTAATATGATATCTGTCAAACAGATTATTATGGAACCTTATTCAAAATATGTTCTTGCACTGTTTAAAGCTTATCCGTTGAAGGAAATGGTAGCTCATAGTGACTCGTGATTAACCTTATTATGTCTAAAAAAATTTGGTTAATCCTATTCGGACACACACCGTCAAACTGACATGTTCCGTGAGGAGTCCCCATTGAAAGAATACTATACTCTTTCAAGTATACGAGAAAGTTACTGCTTAAGTATTTTCATTACGGTTTTACCGTGACGGTTTAATATTTTAGCTAATCTGTTTGTCTATTTCGTGTCGAAACTGTGAAGTTTCCGATTTGTGTTTTAAAAGAAACACATAACCATAACGCGATGCCACATCCGTACAAGTCACGAAATATTCATATCCACCTCTAGCCTAGCTAGACGTGGGTCCACTTGCTTCACTATGAACTAGGGCTAACAGATCAGTGGCATTTACACTTTTACCAAGTAAATAGTGTTATAGGCACTTTGCCCAATAAACTAGATTCGTAAACTTTATTTAAATGGAATCAAATTAGTCTCAGTACCCACTCTTCGAAAGTGTGGATATACGAGTTTTGTTTGATTGTGTCCCAGACAACAATGCCACAATTAGTTTCTTCTGATCAAATCAGTTTGAGCTATTTATTTGTCATGTTATATATTTGAGATATTGTTTATATTCAAAATATAAATGCTGTTATTCACATCTAATGTGTTTATCTCAATATCATATTTACATAATAAAACACTTTAGTGTTCTAGAATATAAAGGTACACCCGCAGCGGGTTATACGCGATATAGAGATAATGTTTCTAGTAAAACTAGTTACATTATAACAGTTTCTAAATTTAAGCACTAACCCGAAGGTAGTTCCTAAATTCAGGTATCTGCGGTTAAAACAGCGACTTTCGTCCCATTTTCAATTCGCAGATGAATCTCATCTGAAGTCAGTATTCTGCTTAAAGCAGATTCTGCACAACAGTACATATTTATGTATCACACTAAGTATTTAAAATCCAATTTCAATACTAGTTGTGAACATAATTATGACAAACATATTTGAAGTAAGAGCCTTGCTCGTCTTCAATTCCTTTTTAGGATATATCATTTTATCTTCCCAAAAGATTATAATGATTTTGCCTTTGCCAATTTCAACATTCCAGTAGCCTTTGGCCAAGCCTCGGGTTTCTAGAATATCGAAGTAAGGTGCGCCTTGCGCTACTTGCCTAATTGCAAAGTTTGACTTTGTCTCCTTGAGAATAGTCATTAATTCTCCAAGAATTATTTATTGCAATTTAGTATTTCAAAGATCTAAAATAGATCCATGAAAATCCTTCAATTTCATTGTCATACTTTAAGGATCTAATCCTTAATTCTGATTCAGAAATTAAGGAGTCTACTTTGACAAGCTTAATGGATTAAGAGCTAAAGTTATCATTACATGAATATTCCAAATATCACATTCCACTTATTTGCTTAACTCCGGGCTTTAGGCATAATTCATTATTTTATCAAATAAAATAACTTATTAATTTCCAAGACTATCTTGAAATTATTCCCATTTGAAAATTAAAGTCGTTTAAATACATTTTCACCCAGGATTATGTTTTAAACACTAATCTTTCATTTCTATCTTGATTCTAATAGTCCAACTATTTAATCAACGATTTGTGGTACTATTTATTATATTGATCATAATAGTCCAACAATATAATCAAATATAATCTAAATTAATTAACCTCAATTACATTGATTACTATAATCCAATTATAAAATCAACTGTAAACTGAAATTAATTAATTCAAATATATTGATTAATATAATCCAATTATATATAATCAACTATAATACAGTCCAACTGTTTATTAAAACAACAATTTAAATATTAGTCCAACTAACATTTAATCTAACGACGAAATAATTTGAATGAGCGCGTATGGCGAGTAATTGAACGAGTATTGCTAATTCAATTCTTGCCTCCCACTATTTTTCGGCAAGCCTCTAACCCTCTGCGAGTACGCGGGAAACCGTATTTCCTAGTGGGCTAGGATCCCGTTAAATATCACACAATCTTGACTTTGGCCAACAAATTGTATGATAATTAACTAGGTAGATCTCTAAGATCAATTGGATCCAATCCAATTCCTAGATCCGGTAGGAGGACGTCCAAGTCCGAAACATATATCTTATATATGCCAATACATCCAATGTATTACCTAACCTTTTTCCTCTGAATCAACTAAGCCTTGGATTTGGCACAACAACCTTAATGATCCCAGTTAAGCGGAATCCATTGACCATGGAAAACTTCGTAATCAATGTCGATGGACAAGAAGTGGTCTTGACTTTGGCCAACAAACCACAACTTGGACAAGACACTGATATGGAACAAAGCCTTCGTGATTTAAACACATCTTCGACAGACAAAGGCCTTGACTTTGGCCAACAAACCAATGCCGTCTTAGATCTTGAGTAAGAATCACTCAATGGAAGGAAAGACGCTTAATATTATTTGAGGGTTTTTCGCGTGCAAATTGGCAACCAATTTATTATCTTTGTTAAGGTCTCATCATCATACACCCTTAAACATACATTCTAAACACATAATAAAGCGCATATGAAATAAAATAATAATGATATGCGGATGGATACTTTACATTGATCCTAGATCAAATCTCTCATTTTCTCTCTCCAAAGCTAGCACATGTATTTATTTCTACCAGTTACACTACACTTCTAAAGAAACCTAATTTACATTGAGGGGAATAGGTGAGAAGAGAAATACAAAGAGTATATAGGTGATAAGGCTGGACACGCAGGTCCAATTAATAAATCAAATTTATTACAATTTCCAAAATTGTCCCACCCGACTAATATCCATCCGATATACATTATTCATGCATCGCAACCATGTATTCATACAAGCATGTATATCAATCAATCTAATCCAATTAATTAATATGATAATTAGTGATCATCCAATGTTCAAACAACGATTTGATTTTTGCTCGAGTCAAACTCGTTTTGCGACTAAGTACTCAAAGTACGAATTCTCGAATTAAATTAAACTACATAATTAAATCCAATTTAATACGCATTTAATTCTAATTCTCTATTTAATTCCAATTAAATATTACACTTTTATTAACGAACCTTTACGATTTAAATTCAAATTCAATCGTTAAATTAAATATTACACTTTTATTAACGAACCTTTACGATTTAAATTCCAAATTCAATCGTTATGGGTCTCAAAGCCCGATTAACGTCCAACGTTTATTTAATTAAAGTCCAATGGGCTTTTAATTAATTTCTTAAGGCGTGGAATTTTGGTCAACTCGGGTCAAACCGATAACCAAAGTCCAATCCGAGAGTTACCCTATAAGCCTTTAAATAATTTTGGCCCATTAGGCCCAATTAAATAATTAAGGTCCATTAAGTCATAATTGGACTTATGGATGCGGTTTTGGGCCTAATTGGATCCAACCAATTTTGCCTAAACCCAACTTTGTACAACAAAACCCAAAAGCCCAATTACAACATTTAAGGCCCAAATCCAATTTCAAGCCTAATTAATTAACTTATAAAATTCCAAATTTCATAATTAATTAACCTAAGTGTCATACATAATTAACCACCTAATTAATATTTTTAAAACATCAATTAACATACTTAATCATGCATTTCTACATCAAATAGTGTCCAACACAATTTATCAAAATCAAACCCATTTTACATGCTTTAAAGTCTCTCGGCAATTTGGGGATTTTACGTCCGATTCGAATTCAATCCAATTAATTTCACAATCGACATTCAATCATATTCCCGAATGATTTCCAACACATCCAATGTTCAAAAATCAAAAAATTCCAAGACAATATGGGTTATTTGTATTCGGCCAACATAAGCAATTTGGGGGAAAATTGTTCCAAACTAATTTTCATTAAATTGATCCAATCAATCCTCAATTAACATACTTTAAGCATTCTAAGTCATCCAATTTCATCAAACATGCTCAAAATCAAGTTTACCCAAATTTGTCAATTTTGGCCAACACACAATTTGGGGGAAAAATGGATCCAACCAAATTCCATGAAATTGAACATGCACAACTTTAATTCATCAACATATAAGCATACTTAATCAATCAATTTAACCAAATCATGCTTCAATTGATTTTACCAATTTGTCATGCCCAAATTTGGGGAAAAATGGATCCAACCAAATTTCTTGAAATTGATTATGCACAACATCAATTCAACCTCATTCAAGCATACTATATCAAACAATTTAACCAATTGATGCTCAAATTGAGTTTACCCAATTTTAACCCTAACTTTTTCATGCATGAACTAAGCTATGATACCATTGTTGGTTTCTAATATAGGTCCCAAGATCAACAAATTCAAGCAAGAAAACACATGAATACATCAAGGAATAATGGCGGAAACATATACTCACAATGATTGGTTTGATGCTAGGAAGAACAAAACCCATTTCCTTCCTTATAAAAGCTCGGCAATGGCTTCTCCATGGAGTGGGTTGGTCGGTTTTGAAGCTCCTTGTGAACCCTAGATTCGGCCATGGATGGGTGCCATTGAAGCTCCAAGCTTCAAGCTCCAAACGAGAATCCATGCTCATGAAGACACTTCCTTATCACCATAGAATAAACCCTAGAGTGTGCTAGCACTTCCTCTTCTCCATTTTGATTGATCAAACCAAAAAAATGATGAAGAAATAGGTAGACCGTGAGAGAAGAAGATGAATTTTGGCTCCAAAATTGGACCAAAACCGTGAACCCTTCCAAAGGAGAGAGAAGGCCGAATTCAATGCTTGGGAGAGAGAGAAAATAAAACCTTTTGTATATCATTTATATTATTATTATTCACCAAGTAAATAAATAAAAATAAAACATATACTACTTTACTTTCAAAAAGCAAAGTCAAAAGGTCAAAAAGTAAAAGCAAAGTACAAGTCATATCAACTTTATTCCCATCACTTTTTACTTTTCACATCAAGTCACTTTATTAAAGTGACAACATGTCATGTCACATCACTCAAAGTGACAAGTGATTTGACCATTGATGCGACTAATGATTTGACGCTTGATGTGACTTGCGTGCCGCGCTCGAATTCTAAATGTGAATGCGCTCGTAATCACTCTCGGGCTCGGGTTCGCTAATTCCAAATTAACGAATTTTCCGTCGCGTCGTAATTAAATGATTACGCCTAGCGAAATCACTATTCACGTCGCTAACGAATTAATTCTAAATTAATTCGTTCGCCTGAATTAAAATCCAATTTTAATTCCGCGTCGAAATCCAATTTCGTATAATATATCAAATATATTATTTTATCGATTAATTCCAAATTAATCGTTCTCTCTCTTTTATTAAAATTTTATCCTAGATAAAATATCTCCGTAATTAATCCCAGATTAATTTTCTCTCTCATCGAATTAATCCCAGATTAATTATAGTGCGAGTCATACATCATCGGTGAATCTTTGGGAACCGACCCATGAGATCTCCGGATATGTTGGCAGTAAATACGGTTGTCGGACTATCCGAACACGTAAGTACCTCGTACTATGTTTATACCGATTTACTAGACAAGGTTGGCTTCTAGCAAAACGCCATGCCTACCCAATTCTCTGGAAATATCCTTACAGGAATATATGATCTATATCAAGCGTAGTATACCGCAGTATTGCTTATTTCTGTCCAGTATCGGATGATCACGTGTTAGGCCTGGGGCTGGAATTGTGTCTGCCCCGTACGAAGCACATATCGGATGTCTGGTAACTAGTCTCTATAATCGGATAAACATGACCTAGTTATAATATCTCGATAGCTCGAGCATTTAAGAGAACGAGTTCCGTACCCTACGTGACCGTCATCTCCACTATGACTGGAGTGATACTTCCGTCTTGACATCACACCCAACACACTACGATTCTCAATATACCCAGAATTGGCATACATAGAACCGGTTAAAGCCCTGGACGACCTCAACTAAAGTATATCGATTGTCGTAAGTATTAGCGGTGCAAGTCTCAGGTTAAGACCAAATACCTACCCTGATTGCAGACTCCCATAGACACATAGTCATACTACCAATGGGATTCTGCAGGGGTCTATCCAGAGCGAAGCTGTTTCCCGTACCATCGGTGAAACACAACCTCCTATTACACTTGCATGAGTATCCTATACCCAAATATATGAGAAATATGCCGTTATGCCCTCACAAACGCGCACAAGTGTAATACTAGTTTTTACGTATTTATCGATGTCCAATCTCGATAATACTCTGACTAGGGATATTTAATGATTTATCCTTCGTGGACTGATACTGTCTCATATCATTCTCCGTCTAGGAACAAATCATAGGGACCTCTCATCATTTATATATCTAGGTGATCTAATCACAAATGATAAGAGTGCAATCTCCTTTATTACATAGTTAATTTGCACAACAACACCGTGATCTGTATAAATAGTGACGCTATGGGTCATAATTGTCCAACATAGCGCTTTCCTAGAGGCCAACCTTGTCTTGTAAATCGGTAAAACGTAGTACAAGGTACTTACGTGATCGGATCGTCCGACGACCGAATTTACTACCAACATATCCGGGGATCTCATGGGTCGCTTCCCAAAGATTCACCGATGACGTATGACTTGCACTTTAATTAATCTGGGATTAATTAGAAGAGAGAGAAAATTAATCTGGGATTAATTTTAGAGATATTTTATCTAGGATAACGTATCAATTAAATAGAGATAACGATTAATTTGGAATTAATATATTCGATATATTAAACGAAATTGGATTTCGACGTGGAATTAAAATTGAATTTTAATTCGGGCGAATGAATTAATTTAGAATTAATTCGTTAGTGACGTGAATAATAATTATGCTTGGCATGATTATTTAATTAAATTAGATTTAGTTACGACGCAATGGAAAAATCATTAATTTGGAATTAGTGAACCCGAGCCCAAGATTATTTGCGAGCACATTCGCATTTCGACTTCGAGTGCGTCACACAAGTCAAATCAAGCGTCAAATCATTAGTCGCATCAAGCTTCAAATCGCTAGTCGTTTCAAGCGTCAAATCACTTATCACTTTGACTGATGTGACTTGACAACTTGATTGATTGAGTGACTTGACACTTGATGGATGTGACTTGATGTGAATAGTGATGGAGGTTGATGGGCTTTTATTATTTGACTTTTTGAAAGCCAAATTCAAGTGAAATTCATTTGAAATTCACTAAAGTGTATAAGGTACACTTAAATCCAAAATGCAAATACACTTTACACATTGTCTCTCTTTCCTCCCAACTCTCTCTTCTCTCTTTTCTCTCTTCCATTCACGCCCAAGGGGCTGTGAAACTGCCCAATGCCGTGAGCATTGAGGGGAATAAGGAGATGATTTTGTTGTAAAATTGGAGGTGCTAGCACACTAAGAAGACATACGAAGGTGATAGGGAAACCCACCCACGAGCCGGGAATCATTTGACGAAGCTTGGAGCTTCAAATCATGATCCAAAACTGAAAATGGAGGAGCATCTCACTGCCAAACACCTTAGAGGGAAGAAAACAAATTTTGTTCGTCAAAGCGTCGCTCAACCGATCGATGTGAGTATTCCGCAACTTCCGTTGATTGTATTCACATGTTATTTTACGCTTATAATCGATCTTGGGACCTTAATAGAAACCAACACACACTAGGCCCTCATAGAATGACCAAATAGAGAACATGAAGTTTTATGGCCTAAGTAGGAGGCCTATTGGGGGAACATCAGGTACCAAACCTGTTTCTGCGGAGATTACTGCCATCCAGAATCAGAGATTCTCCAACTTATGGAGACCCTTGTCTAAGGTGTTGGAGAAATTGAAAAGACAAGGACTTCTGAAACCTCTAGAAACCAAGCGACTCCTAAACCCTCCTCCACCACCACATCTTATCCTAAACCAATACTGCCAATACCACCAACAAAAAGGCCACGATACCGACAATTGTGCCCGCCTCCGCCATGAAATCCAAGACCTTATAGACTCCAAAAAGATACCCGACCCTAAAACAGAACGTCCCCAGCACACACCAAAATCCCCTACCAAATTACCACTCTGTCCCGCCACCAACCTATATGATAAACTCTGGCTTGCCCGAAAGACTTATTCTCAAGACCTTTGACCTCCAAGCTGTTTGCCTTGGGATTTGGGATAGTAACAGCGAAGATGAAACAAACAGGGGAAGAGTTTCTGGGCAGACTTCTCCAGTAGTGATGAAGAAGGAGTGTGGGGTATGACACGCAGCGGGCGTTTCTATAATGATATGGCGGAAAAGGGCAAGAAGTATTGACAGATGGCAGAGAAGTGGTTGAGAATACAGAGATTACTAAGGAGATACAATGCTAAGGCAGTTGAAAAAGACTCGGGCACAGGTTAGCATCTGGGAATTATTATGTTCATCACAGGAACACAGACGGCCATTGTTGAGGCCTTAAGCAAGATAGTAGTGCCAGAAGACGCCAACCCCGCAATGTTTATTGAGTCGGTCCAAAAGGAAACTCTGCCAATATCCTTTTCTGAGGAAGAACTCCCGGCTGATGGAGAAATCATAATAGACATTTTTTATCAGAGCTGAAGTGAGGGGTAAAAGGACCTCTTGTGTGATGGTGGATGACAGCTCATCCATTAATGTGTGCCCGTTGAAGATTTTGGACAAGCTGGGTATGAAGGTGATAGATCTGGATCCCTCTAATATGACTATCAAGGCTTATGATGATAGTAAGCGAGGAGTTGAGGGTACATTTGTGGCAGCAGTCAAGGTTGGTCCTATTGAGGATGAAGTTGAGTTCACCGTGCTGGATATCCCAACCATTTTTGCCTTGTTATTGGGAAGGCCTTGGTTTCATAAGCTTGGGGGCGTGCCCTCTACTCTGCACCAGATGATTAAGTTCCCATATGAGGGAGAGATTATCACCATTCGAGCTGAGGTGGACAATGTTGTAGCTGCTTTGGAGATACAGCCTTTCACAAGGTTCCAAGTATCAACGACTTTTGAGGAGTGGGTGGATCCTATGGTGGCTAGGATTATGAAAAAAAATGAAGTTCGAGCCGGGCTCAAAACTGCCAAACTTCAGAGGACAAACTACTTGGAGGGGTCTGGGATACAATTCTGATGAGGAGAAACCGAAGGTTAAAAAGAAGAAAGGTTGAAAATGGAAGATTGTTTTGTGAAGGTTCAGGGTATCAAGGTGAGCCTGAACCGGTAGAAGTTAATGGGATTGTGGTGCCTGGTTTTGAGATCTTCCAAGAGATGCTGGGTAAGAAGCCGCTGACCGAAGAAGTTGTGGAGGAAAAGGATAAGTGGGAAGAAGAGCTGATAAAGTTGGAAAGTCTGACTCTCGAGGAGAATAATGAGGTTGAGAAAAACCCGGTTGTAGGGGAGGAAGTGTCTATAGACGATGAAGACATTTACCTTCCTGATTTGTTTGAATGTACTTCTGCATTATCCATTAATAAAGATATTTCTTTTGCTTACTTGCCTGAGTCATTTCCATTTGCTCTGCATGAATCAAGTATATTTGATATCAGTTCGGCTATAACTACTGCATTTAACTTGGGTACACTTGAGAACCCCAAAGAAATTCTGATTGCAAGTGAAGTTACCTCCGAGGAGATGGAGAAACTATAAGAAGTGTTGGTCAAGTATGCCAAGGTATTTGCTTGGTCCTATTAGGACATGCATGTGGTAGATAGAAGTATTGCCCAGCATACATACCAATTTATCCGAACATAAGGCCAGTGAAACAGAAACTCCGACGGATGAGACCAGAATGGGCTGAGAAAGTTAGAGAAGAAGTCAAGAAACAGATAGATGTGGGATTCCTGGAAGTGGTGAAGTATCCTGAATGGTTAGCAAATATTGTGCATGTGCCAAAGAAAGACGGGAAATTCAGAATATGTGTGGATTACAGGGATCTTAACAAGAACTTCCCAAAGGATGATTTTCCTCTACCTTATATTGATGTACTTGTTGATAGTGCAGCTTTATCCGCCATGTATTCATTTACGGATGGGTTTTCAGGGTACAATCAGGTTCTTATGGCTGAGGACGATAAACACAAGACTGCCTTTGTTACCGAATGGGGTGATTATTGTTACAAGGTAATGTCGTTTGGGCTTAAGAATGCGGGAGCTACTTATCAGCGGATGGCCACTACATTATTCCACTATTTGATGCACAAAGAGATTGAAGTGTATGTGGATCACATGATGGTGAAATTAGAGACGAGAATCGAGCATATAGTAGCACTGGAGAAGTTCCTTCAGAGGGTCGATAAGTACAACCTGCGGTTAAATCCTAAGAAGTGTGTGTTTGGAGTGACATCTGGAAAGTTGGTCGGACATACAGTGGGGATGGGTGGAATAGAGGTAGACATTGAGAAGATTAAAGCAATCACAGAAATGCCAGCGCCGAAGACTGAGAAGGAGGTTAGAGCATTCCTGGGGAAGATTCAGTACATCAATCGGTTCATCGCCAAGTTGACGTCAATATGTGAGCCTATCTTCAAACTGTTGAGAAAAGACCAGCCAGTGAAAT
Organism: Zanthoxylum bungeanum; assembly: GCA_019454045.1. Taxonomy (NCBI): domain Eukaryota; kingdom Viridiplantae; phylum Streptophyta; class Magnoliopsida; order Sapindales; family Rutaceae; genus Zanthoxylum; species Zanthoxylum bungeanum. Next base: position 116,535 of record SKCR01040471.1, on the reverse strand, counting down.
GGAATGATCAGTGTCAAGCAGCCTTTGACAAGATCATAGAGTACTTGGTAAAGCCTCCTGTATTGAAACCTCTGAGACCAGGCAGACCCTTGATATTGTATTTGGCCATAGAATCAGAGGCACTGGGGATAATGATGGTACATGCAGAAAATGCTCCCGTATGAGGCTTGCTATCAAGAAGTGGAGAAGATCTGTCTAGCAGTAGTATGGGCTTCCAGAAAATTATGGCATTACTTCCAGTCTTACAAGATCCAGGTAGTGGCAAAGGAGAATCCTCTGAAATATCTGCACTCAGTGCATTCGCTAGTGGGGAAATTGGGCAGATGGTTAGTGTTGCTGACAGAATTTGACATCGAGTACCTCACTTCCAATGATCAAGGGGCGAGCCGTAGCAGAGTTTCTGGCATTACAACCTATTGAACGGGATCAGTATAAGTTTGAATTTCCAGATGAAGAGATCCAGGCAATAAAAGTTCAGAGATGGAAAATGTATTTTGATGGAGCAGTGAATTACAAGGGAGCCGAAATTGGGATCGTGATAGTGACCCAGAATGAGAGACTTTGTCTTTGCCCAAGAGGTTGACGTTCAGGGTAACTAACAACATGGTTGAGTACGAAGCATGTGCTTTTGGTTTAACTGCATTGATAGCCTTGAAGGTTGAGAGTGTGGAAGTCTACGGAGATTCTATGTTGGTAGTCCAGCAGATGCGAGGAGAATGGGAATTGAAAGAAGAACGATTGAAACCTTACCTTTTTCACCTCAGAAAATTGGCGCAGGTTATCCCCGATTAGCACTTTCCGAGAGAAGAAAATCAGATGACGGATGCATTAGCTACACTCGCAGCGACTTGGGAAAATCCAGAGAAGTTAGTAATGAGACCGTTGGTACTGACAATAGCAAGCAGACCTGTTTATGAAATAGAAAGAGTCTTGGAAGTGGAGATCGTTGATGGTAAACCTTGGTATCATGACATTCAGAGGTATCTGGAACACGGGGAACTCCCAGAGGAAGCAAATAGAAAAGATAAGGTAGCCATTCAGAAGTTGGCTTCCCAGTATGTGATTTTGAAAGGGGAACTGTACAAGAGGCAAGCAAACGGTATTCAGTTGAAATGTTTGAGAAAGGAAGAGGCTTGGCAGGTAATAGAAGAAGTACACGCCGGGGTATGTGGTCCGCACATGAACGGGTTGAATCTGTCCCATAAGATAGTGAAACAAGGTTTTTATTGGTCAACCTTGGAGATAGACTGCGCGAAGATGGTAAAGCACTGTCATGATTGTCAAGCACATGGTAATTTGAATCTTCTGCCGCGCACAGAGTTACACTGGTTGTTAGAGCCGTGGCCTTTCTCAGCATGGGGAATTGATATGATCGGAGAGATTCGACCGAATGCATCGAATGAGCATCGCTTCATAGTAGTGGCAGTAGATTACTTCTCAAAGTGGGTGGAATCCGAGTCATTCCACAATGTTACAGTGAAGCAGATGGCAAAGTTTATAGCTCGAAATCTCATTTGTCGGTATGATTTGCCGCATCATGTAGTGACAGACAATAGAGTTCATTCCAGGAGAAACAAAGGCAATGCTACAGAAATACTGGATATGCCATCACAAGTCATCGCCGTACAGGCCGTAAGCAAATGGGGCAGTTGAGGCAGCCAATAAAATTATAAAGACGATCTTAGCCAAGATGACAGAAAACTGCAGAGATTGGGCCGACAAACTACCGTATGCTTTGTGGGGGTACAGAACATCAGTAAGAGCATCAAGAGGGGCCACGCCTTACTCTTTGGTCTATGGAATGGAAGCAGTATTGCCAGTGGAAGTGGAAATACAGACTATGAGGGTATTAGCAGAGGCAGAGTTACTGGAACAAGAATGGGCCGCACAGAGGTTTGATCAGTTAGCACTGTTGGATGAGAAGAGAACGAAGTCTTTGTATCACATGCAGTTGTATCAGAAGACACTAGCCCGAGCATTCAACAAGAAGGTGCGCCCCCCAAGATCAAAAAGGGTGATTTGGTACTTAAGCAGTCGCTGCCGTCGACGATAGATCCGAAAGGAAAGTTCAGACCTAACTGGGAAGGACCTTACATAGTGCAGAAAGTAATGGGAAATGGAGCAGTGAGACTGTCAGACTTGGAAGAGAATGAGTTCACCGAGCCGATCAACGTAGATAGATTAAAGCAGTACTTTGCCAAAGGGAAAGAAGACTGAGTAGTCATCAGGAAGATTTACGGAAGACCTAACCCAACGAAATAAGAAAATTATTCATGCATGCATACACGTAACATACCTTGCACTCTCTTCGTGTTTGTTTTATTTTTTGTTCGCAGGTTCGAATGAGAAAAGAGGAAGCGTCAGAGATGAGCCAATCAAAAACAGTATCAGCGCAGTTTTAGTTTCGGGGATGAGTCCCAAGAGGCGAGGCCTACATCGGCAATTTTGGGAGGATGAGTCCCAGAGGGCGAGGCCCACATCAGTAGTTTCGGGGATGCATCCCAGGGTTGTAACCCACTTCATCAGCAGTTTCGGGGATGCATCCCAGGGTTGTAACCCATATCACCAGCAGTTTTGGGGATGTGTCCCTGGGTCGTGACCCATATTGGAAACGTTATCGGGATGCGTCCCAGGGTCGAGGCCCCCGTTCTCGGTTGCAGTTATCGGGATATGTCCCAGGGTTGTTGGCCCCCTGCATCGTTAGTTTTGGGATGCGTCCCTGGGTCGAGGCCTACATTTTTGTCAGCGGTATTGGGAAGCGTCCCAGGGTCGAGGCCCCCGTTGTCGGTTACAGCTATTGAGATGCGTCCCAGGATCGAGGTCCACTGCGGCATCAACTCAGGTCGAGATAGCAGGCAAGTCAGGGGGCAGCTGGCGAGCCAGGTAAGTAAAAATGCATTGCATAACTTTGATAGGATTGTTCAAAGTCACACATTGCACAAGTCCCATCAAAGTGGGAGAGACGGTATGCATTTTTTTTTTGCATGTGAGTACCTATGATGAGTCTCATTTGGAGGCACTACCTTTTTTAATCGAGGAAGTTACAGGAAACGGTCGTCGGAAGGGAATCGGTATTTCGTTAAATTTTATCCGCTTGTTTAGATCCAAGCTCACTCGTTGGACCTCCGTTTTAGAGCACCTTTGGCCTAAAAAACCCAGAACCATTTAACCTTCGCCCAAACCCACTCACCAAACCAACACAACACCTAGCCCACCACACTTGACCCACACGCCCAAGGCCCTCAAAATAAAACCCAATTAAATAAAATATTAATTAAATAATATACTAAATTAAATAAAACATTAAATAAAATCATGTCTAATTAAAATCAATCAACAAAATATTATTCCTAATTAAAAATATTGTATTCCTACCTTAACAAATATTATGCCTAAACAACACAAATTAAATATACTAACTTCCTAATCTAGCCAAGACATGTCCCTCAATCAATCTTAGGATTTCCTTGTTTGACACTAAATCAAATCCTCATTGAATGCACAAAATCCCTTTCCTTGTCAACCCTAGCCTTTGCCTATAAAAACAAACCAAAACCTAGACACACGGGCTCTCTCTCACATGCAAATACAAAGAAACAACCTCTCACACACACGCATGCACAAAGCAAGAAAAGCCCTAGGATTCACTGTTGGACAGTTATGACCCATAGCGTCACTGTTTGTAAAAGACATTGTGTTTTTGTACAAAATTAACTATGTTATAATGAAATTGCCTTTTACCGTTTTATGATTCATTTACTTTGATATAGATAAATGGTAAAAGTCCATATGATTAGTTCTAGATTGAGATGATATGAGACAGTATCAATCCATAAAGGTTTAATCATTAAATATCCATAGTCGTAGTATTATCGAGATTGGACATCGATAATACGGAATAGACTAGTATTGCACTGTGCGCGTTGTGAGGGCATAACGGCATAGTTCTCATATGTTTAAGTTATAGGAAACTATGCAAGTGCGATAGGAGGTTATGTTTTACTGATGGTACGGAAAACAGCTTCGCTCTGGATAGACCCCGCGGAATCCCATTGGTAGTATGTATATGTGTCTATGGGAGTCCGCTTCAGGGTAGGTGTATTTGGTCTTGACTTGAGACTTGCACCGCTAATACTTGCGACAATCGGTAAACTTTGATTTTGATCGTCCAGGGCTTTAATAGGTTCTGTGTACGCCTCTGCTGGGTTTATTAGGACTCGTAGTGTATTGGATGTGATGTCAAGACGGAAGTATCACATCAGACATATGGAGATGATGATCACGCAGGGATTCGGAAATGGTTCTCTATTGTGTTGTAACAACGGGATAATATGACAAGGTCATGATTATCCGATTCAAAGAGACTAGTTGCTTAATATCCACTATGTGTTTCGTACGGGGCAGACACTATTCCAGCCCCAGGCCTTGCACGTGACATCCGATACTGGATCGCAATACACAATACTACGGTATACTACGCCTGATAAAGATCGTATATTCCAGTAAGAATATTTCTGGAGAATTGGGTAGGCATGGCGCTTTGCTAGAAGCCAACCTTATCTCGTAAATCGATAAAAATGCAGTACGTGGTACGTACGTGTTCGGATAGTCCGACGACCGAATTTACTGTCAACGTATCCAGAGATCTCTTGGGTCGCTTCCCGAAGATTCACCGATGACGTTTGATTTGAACTTAATTAATCTGGGATTAATTACTGAGAGACTTTATCTTGGATAAAGTACTATTTAAAGAGAGAGAAAGATTAATTTGGAATTAATCATTAAAATAATATATTCTATATATTATTCGAAATTAGATTTTGATGCGGAATTAGAATTAGATTTTAATTCAAGAAAACGAGTTGATTTAGAATTAATTCGTAAGCGACGTGAATAGTAATTTTGCTAGGCATAATTATTTAATTAAATTCGATTTAAATAACGTCACGAAGGAAGTTCATTAATTCAGAATTAGTGAACCCGAGGCCGGGAGTGTTTGCGAGCCCACTCGCATTGGGAATCGAGTGGGGCCTACAAGTCGCATCAACCTTCACTTCACATGTCACTTGTTTGATGTATTTAGGTGAGGTTGTTGGTGAAGAGTGTAAAACACTCCAAGTTGAAAAGGTGAAAGACATATAACAAAACCAACTTTTGGTAATGATTAATTAAGTATTTTGAAACATTAGTAGTGATTTTGGAAATCAAAAATCACATCTTCTCATCTCTTCCATTGCCGTGAGCTGTGAAGCTCATCCCACTCCCATTTTCTTCATTTTTCTTAACCAAAAGTGTGAAGAAAAAGTGTGAATTTTGTTGCAAAAATTCACTAGGGCTAGCACTCTTCAAGAATCATCAAGAGGTGATAGGGAAACCTATCCAAGGGCTTGGAAAAATCAAACAAAGCTTGGAGCTTCCACCTTGCCTTGGCCGAATCTTGGATACTTGGAGGAGGAAATATTTTGTTCATCAACAAATCCAAACAGATTCTTTGTAAGTTGTTTCCGCAATACCTCTAAGTTATATTCATTCAATTCATTGTTCATTATGATCTTGGGACTAATCATAGAAACTAACAATGGTATCAGAGCCTATAATGAGCATGAAATTTATTAGGGTAAAATTTGGGGAAAATCCATGTGAGCATGATTTGATTAAATTGAATGGTTGAGTATGCTTGTATGTTGATGAAATGAGATGTGATTGGATCAATTTCAACAAATTGTGATTGGATTAAAAATTTCCCCACATTATGGCTTGGCCGAATGCATAGAGTACCCTAGGCTCTTGGAAAATTTTATTTTAATGATCATTGGATGAGTTGAAATGAATGAAAAGTCGATTTGTAATTCGATCGGATTGAAAAACGAAATCGGACTTAAAAGTTTACCTTGGCCGAGAGCTATAGAGCATGTATGGACTTGATTTTGATTCAAAAATTGTTGGACAATAATTGAATAATTAGATACATAATTAATTGGTTAAATTAATTTTGGAAATATTGATTTAGTTAATTAATTGATGTATTACACTTTAATTTGGTTAATGGGCTTAATTTGGAATTGGGCTTGAAATTATATTTGGGCATAATGGACTTGGTTGGGCCAAGTTTGTTTAGGCCAATTGGATGGATCCAATTGGGCCTAAATCATTTCATTAAGTCCAAATGTAATAAATGGGCTTTAAAGTTTAATTGGGCCTTATGGGCTTGATATTGATTTTATGGCAAATGGGTGATTCCTTACTTGGGCTTGGTGATTGGGTTTGACCCACATTGACCAAAGCCCATGCCTTATGAAATCAATGAAAGTCCATCGGACTTTAATTAAACGAACATTGGATGTTAGTTGGGCTTTGAGACCCGATAAGATTAGATTTGGAATCTAAGTCGTTAAAGCGCATTAAAAAGTGTAAATATTAATTGGAATTAAATAATTGAATTAGTATGAATACGACTTAAATTATATTTAACGAGTAGTTTGATATAATTCAAGAATTCGTACTTTGAGTACTTATTCTCAAACGAGTTGGACTCGCGCAAAATCAAATTATGTTTGAATATTGGATGGTCACCTAATTAAAGACTAATTAATTGGATTAGATTGGTTGTAATGCATGCTATGAATGAATATATGGATGTGATGAATGAATAGCGTATATCGGATGGATATTAGAAGGGAAATGGTTAATTTGGAAATTATTGTAAATTTGGAATATAAATTGAACCTGCGTGTCCAGCCTTGTCTCTTATTATCTCTTTGTATTCTCTTCTCACCTAATTCCCCTCATTGCAATGAGGTTTCTATTATTGTATTATGTATTGGGTAGAAGTAGAATAGTGCTAGCAGGGGAGAGGAAAGAGAGTGATTTGTTCTAGGAACAATCTGTTTAAATATCCATCCGCATATCGTTATTAATTTACTTTTCGCGCCTTATGATGTTTTAGAAGAATGCTTAAGGGTGTATGATGAGACCTTAACAAAGATAATAAATTGGTTGCCAATTTACGCGAAAAACCCTCAAAATAATATTAAGCGTTTTTCCTTCCGTTGAGTGATCTTACTCAAGATCTAAAATTGGCATTGGTTTGTTGGCCAAAGTCAAGGCCTTTGTCAATTGCGGATGTGTTTGAATCATGAGAGTTTTGTTCCATATCGGTGTCTTGTCCAAGTCGTGATTTGTTGGCCAAAGTCAAGATCACTTCTTGTCCATCGACATTGATTACGAACTTTCCATGTCAATGTGTCCCGCTTAACTGGAATCATTAAGCTTGTTGTGCCAAAGCCAATGCTTAGTTGATTCAGAGGAAAAAGCTTAGGAAAATGTATTGGATACATTGGCATATGTATTGTATATATGTTTCGGACTTGGATGTCCATCTACCGGATCTAGGAATTGGATGAGATCCAATTGATCTTCGAGATCTACCTAGTTAAATATCATACAACTTGTTGGCCAAAGTCAAGGTTGTGTGTTATTTAACGGGATCCTAGCCCACTAGGAAACTGGGTTTCCCAAGTACTCAACAGAGGGTTAGAGGCTCGTCGAAAAATAGTGGGAGGCTAGTATTGAATTTGCAATTTCATTCAGATACTTAGTTTTACGCGCTTTCAAATTATTTCGTTAAATTATTTTATTAGTTGGACTAATATAATGTTATTTTTCTTGTAATATTTAGACTGTACCCAATATCGTTGACTAGATAGTTGGACTATCGTAGTCAAGATGACTGGAAAGGGAAATGTTCGAGACATTATCATGGGTGAGAATGTCTTTAAGGACACGAACTTTTCCAATTGGGAAATGAATCTAAGGATAGTCCTTGGTCGAGAGGTTGTTATACACGATTCAGACAACTCTTGGGCCTAAACCCACACCTGATCAAACATTTGAGCTGGAGATTTGGAAGACTCACAGCGATGATTGTGATACTGCTCAGTCTATTATGCTTGCTTTCATGACTCATCATTTTCGTCGACAAAACAGGGACTTGGATCCTTATAACATGTTGGCGAGGTTGCAAGATCTTCACCGATCTAACAAAAGGTCGCAGAGATATGAGTTAGTTAAGAAGCTCTTCCGTTCACGTATGTCAGAAGGCATGTCTGTTGAGTCCCATGTGGCACAGATGATTGCTGACATAGATGAGCTAGCTGCAATTGGGATAGTCTTTGAGGCTGAGATTACTATAGACATGGTCTTGCAATCTCTCCCCGACACTTGGAGACAGTTCATCATAAACTATAATTTGATGAACACTGATGATACTCTTGGAGAGTTAGTGTCTACTCTCAAGGAAGCTGAGAATGAGCTTCTCAAGGGCAACAAGCGCGAGGTGCACTTTGCTTCGACATCTCAGACACCGAGGGTTGGCCCCAAGGAAACTGGAGGTGTGAAGAAGAAGAAGCATAAAAGAAAGGGCAAGGCCAAATCGTCAAAGGCTTCTGGGAAGCCTAAGGACAAATCTCAGGATGTTTGCCTCCAGTGCGGTAAGAAGGGTCACTGGAAGCGTGATTGCCGCGAGTACAAGGCACTCCAGAAGGAGATAAAGGCGGGCAAGGCACCGGCCTCAGGTATGTTTGTTATTGAAATAAACATGACTACTTCTAGTTTTAAAAATTGGATTTTTGATTATGGTTGTGGTACTTATATATGTACTAATATGCAGGATCTACATATTAGCATGAGACTGGCTTCAGGGGAGATTGATCTGCGTGTTGGAAACAGGACACCTGTTGCTGTTTTAGCCGTGGGCACTTTTGTTTTGGAACTGCCCTCGGGGCATGTACTTGAACTAATGACTGTTATTATGTACCTAGTTTGACTAGGAATATCATATCTGTATCTATGTTAACCAATGTGGGTATACTTTGTATTTAAGAACACTGGGTGTTACTTATATAAAAATAATGTAGAAATTTGCACTGCTGTTGCAATAATGGTCTTTATATTTTGAATATAAATCTGTCTCCAACATATAATATAACAAATAAAAGGCTCAAAATGAGTAACAAAGATGAAACCTATATGTGGCACTGTCGTCTGGGACACATAAACAAGACTTGCATATCCACACTTTCGAAGAGTGGGTACTTGGACGGATTTGATCCAAATTCATATGACATCTGCGAATCTTGCTTATTAGGTAAAATACCTAAATCACCTTTTAGCGGTAAAGGTGAATGCGCCACCGAACTGTTAGCCCTCATTCATAGTGACGTATGTGGGCCCAAGTCTAGCCAGGCTAGAGGTGGATATGAATACTTCGTAACCTTTACGGATGATGCATCGCGTTATGGTTATGTGTATCTTATGAGACACAAGTCGGAAACTTTTGAGAAATTCAAAGAGTTTCGACACGAAGTTGAAAAACAGACCGGAAGAGTATAAGACATTACGGTCGGACCGTGGTGGCGAATACTTGAGATGAGTTTCTAGATTACTTGAAAGAATATGGTATTCTTTCATAGTGGACTCCTCCTGGAACACCGCAATTAAACAGTGTGTCTGAACGGAGAAACCGAACTTTGTTGGACATGGTTAGGTCTATGATGAGTCGCATTGAGCTACCTATTTCCTTTTGGGGATATGCATTAAACAGTGCAATTCTTATTTTGAATAAGGTTCCGTTAAAGTCTGTTCAACAGACTCCGTATGAGATATGGACAGGAAAGAAACCAGGTTTCTCATTCATGAAGATTTGGGGATGCTAGGCATACGTCAAGCGTTTGAAAGGTACCAAACTTGAACCTAAATCGGATAAATGCCTATTCGTAGGATATCCTAGGGAAACCAAGGGATATTACTTCTATCACCCACGAGAGAACAAAGTATTTGTTGCTCTACATGCGGTTTTCCTTGAGAAGGAATTCCTAAATGCAGTGGTAAGTGGGAGGAAAGTAGAACTTGATGAAAATCGTAGTGATACTGTTCCTGGCATAGAATCCTCAACTGAACAAGAACAGTCCATCTGGGATGAGACTGTACCATAATCTTCTATTACACAAGGACCGCATAGGTCGAAGAGAGTCAGGAAACAACCTGAGAGGTATGGGTTCCTGATCTCACCTCATGTAGATATTAATCTCATTGAGGATAACGAACCGAATACGTATGAGGAAGCGATACAAGATATCGATTCCGCTTTATGGCAAGAGTCAATGAAGTCCGAAATAGATTCCATGTACACCAACCAAGTTTGGACACTGGTTGATGCACCAGAAGGCGTAAAGCCAATTGGATGCAAATGTGGTCTTCAAGAAGAAGACTGACATGGATGGCAACGTACAAACATACAAGCTAGGCTTGTAGCAAGGGGTATCGTCAACGACATGGTGTCGATTACGACGAAACTTTCTCACCTGTTGCCATGATTAAATCCATTCGGTAATGCTTGCAATTGCAGCATATTGCGATTATGAGATATGGCAGATGGATGTTAAAACCGCTTTCCTTAACGGAAACCTTTTGGAGGATGTTTATATGCAACAGCCTAGAGGTTTTATCGTGCCTAGACTTACAAACAAGGTTTATAAGTTAAATCGGTCCATTTATGGACTGAAGCAAGCATCGCGATCATGGAACCAACATTTTGACGAGATCATAAAAGAATATGATTTCATTCAAAATGAAGATGATCCTTGTGTATACAATAAGGTTAGTGGGAGAGCACTGACTTTTATTGTCCTTTATGTTGATGATTTATTACTTATAGGCAATGAAATTCCCATGTTAACGTCGGTGAAAGATTGGCTTTCATTGAAATTCTCCATGAAAGATCTAGGAGAAGCAGCGTTTATTCTAGGAATAAAGATCTACCGGGATAGATCTAGAAAGCTGCTTGGACTCTCCCAGAGCACGTACATTGACAAAGTGTTGAAGAGATTCAACATGGATCAGTCCAAGAGGGGACTGTTGCCAATGTCACATGGGGTCTATCTATCTAAGGACATGTGTCCTAAAACTCAATATGAGAGAGATAATATGAATCGAATACCGTTCACCTCGGCAGTCGGATCGATCATGTATGCCATGATATGTACTCGACCTGATGTCTCATATGCTTTGAGCATGTGTAGTCGCTATCAGGCCGATCCAGGTGAAGGTCACTGGATGGCGGTTAAGAATATCCTAAAGTATCTTAGACGAACTAAGGATGCTTTCTTAATCTATGGAGATGGAGAACTTGAGGTAACTGAGTATACCGATGCAAGTTTCCAAACCGACAAAGATGACTGTAAGTCACAATCAGGGTACATATTTTGTTTGAATAATGGAGCAGTGAGCTGGAAATCTTCCAAGCAAGAGACTATTGCCGATTAAACAACAGAAGCAGAGTACATTGCTGCAGCTGAAGCAGCAAAGGAAGCTGTTTGGATCAGAAAATTCCTAATTAGATTAGGAGTAGTTCTATTAGCAGCTAAGCCTGTTCCATTGTATTGTGACATAAAGGGGCTATAGCATAGGCTAAGGAGCCGCGGTCTCATCAACGATCCAAGCATGTTCTTCGACGTTTCCATATGATACGTGAGATCATACATCGTGGCGATGTGAAGGTCGAGAAGGTCGCATCAGATGACAACATGGAGATCCGTTGACGAAAGTGATTCTCAGCAAACGTTTGAGCGACATGTACATAGTTCAGGTATTAGATGCTTGAGTGACTCGCTATAGGCCAAGTGGGAGATTGTTGGACAGTTATGACCCATAGCGTCACTGTTTGTAAAAGACATTGTGTTTTTGTACAAAATTAACTATGTTATAATGAAATTGCCTTTTACCGTTTTATGATTCATTTACTTTGATATAGATAAATGGTAAAAGTCCATATGATTAGTTCTAGATTGAGATGATATGAGACAGTATCAATCCATAAAGGTTTAATCATTAAATATCCATAGTCGTAGTATTATCGAGATTGGACATCGATAATACGGAATAGACTAGTATTGCACTTGTGCGCGTTGTGAGGGCATAACAGCATAGTTCTCATATGTTTAAGTATTGGATACTTTTACAAGTGCGATAGGAGGTTGTGTTTTACCGATGGTACGGAAAACAGCTTCGCTCTAGAATAGACCCCGCGGAATCCCATTGGTAGTATGTATATGTGCTATGGGAGTCCGCTTCAGGGTAGGGTGTTTGTGTCTTGACCTGAGACTTGCATCGCTAGTACTTGCGATAATCGGTAAACTTTGGTTTTGGTCGTCCAGGGCTTTAACAGGTTCTGTGTACGCCTCTGCTGGTTTATTGGGAATCGTAGTGTATTGGATGTGATGTCAAGACGGAAGTATCACTTCAGACATATGGAGATGATGATCACGCAGGGATTCGAAACTGGTTCTCTATTGTGTTGCAACCATCGGGATAATATGACAAGGTCATGATTATCCGATTCAAAGAGACTAGTTGCTTGATATCCGATATGTGCTTCGTACGGGGCAGACACTATTCCAGCCCCAAGCCTTGCACGTGACATCCGATATTGGATTGCAATACGTAATATACTACGGTATACTATGTCTGATAAAGATCATATATTGCAGTAAGAGATATTCTGGAGAATTGGGTAGGCATGGCGCTTTGCTAGAAGCCAACCTTGTCTCGTAAATCGATAAAAATATAGTACGAGGTACATACGTGTTCGGATAGTCCGACGATCGAATTTACTGCCAACATATCCAGAGATCTATTGGGTCGCTTCCCGAAGATTCACAGATGACGTTTGATTCAACTTAATTAATCTGAGATTAATTGTGGAGAGACTTTATCTTGGATAAAGTACTATTTAAAGAGAGAGAAAGATTAATTTGGAATTAATCATTAAAATAATATATTCGATATATTATTCGAAATTAGATTTCGACGCGGAATTAGAATTAGATTTTAATTCGAGCAAACGAGTTGATTTAGAATTAATTCGTAAATGACGTGAATAGTAATTTTGCTAGGCATAATTATTTAATTAAATTCGATTTAAATAACGTCGCGACGGAAGTTCGTTAATTCGGAATTAGTGAACCCGGGCCTGGAGTGTTTGTGGGCCCACTCGCATTCGGAATCGAGTAGGGCCCACATGTCACATCAACCATCACTTTACACATGTCACTTGTTTGATGTGTTTAGGTGAGGTTGATGTGAAGAGAGTAAAACACTCCAAAGTGGAAAAGGTGAAAGACATATACCAAAACAACTTTGGTATATCATTAATTAATTATTTTTGAAACATTATTATTGATTTTGGAAATCAAAAATCACATCTTCTCATCTCTTTCCCATTGCCGTGAGCTGTGAAGCTCTTCCCTCTCCCATTTTCTTCTTTTTCTTAACCAAAAGTGTGAAGAAAAAGTGTGAATTCTTGTCGCAAAAATTCACTGAGGGCTAGCACTCTTCAAGAATCATCAAGAGGTGATAGGGAAACCTATCCAAGGGCTTGGAACGGCAATAGGACAAGAAGAAACTCAAAAATTTCTCTCCTACTCCTCTCATCACAAGAACCGAAACAGTCCACTAGCAAACCCATCCATCATCACCGAAAACAGCACCCCCATAAACCCCTACACATCACCGATAACTAACTGCCTCACTACAGCAGCCCATTGACCAAAAAACAGCCCATATACAGCAGCACACATCACCCAAAAAATAGCCCCTATACAGTCATCACACATCACCGAAAAATAGCCCCTATACAGTAGCACTATTGACAAAAAAAACAGCCCCTAATCACCTAAACCAGTGACTAAAAAAAACTGCACTTTTAATTAATCCCTAAAATAATAATTAAAAAACTCACTTAATGCCTTAAAACAACACCCAAAACAGTAGCCTAAACACAAAAAAAAATGACCAAGATACAGCATAAGTACAACAGGCAAAACGACAGTGAAACGAAGCCAAAAAAACTGAGCAGCAACAGCGAGTAAAATGCAAACCAGTGAACCAGAAAAATTGAGGAGCTTTAAACCCTTTCGATCTATGTGAAATACAAGTCCGAAAGTCGACGAAAAAAGAGGTTAGACCTGAGGGCACTTTTCGCATCCATTTTTATTTATATTTTTACTGTTATTGAATCTTATTCGCATGATTATTGTGAAGTGATGTATGTTGTGGCTTTTGAATAAACAAAAAAATGTGTCACACCTCTTGTGGGATATATGATGGAAACCCGGACGTAAATTTCATAGCCGATTCCGAATGGACGGTAGTAGGATCTGTACTCGGGATACAACTCCACGTAACACTTGAGTCAATGGCGGCATATTTTGTTTTATATTGTTTTGATGTGTTTATTATTCGTATTTAATAATTTCTACATACTATTTGTTTGTGTAATGATGTGATCGAACGCATGGGCTTAGTAAGCGGGACTGACGGTCCTCTATTTTGAGGGGTAAAATCCTTTACCACGATGCTTTGCCGCGTTGCCGCGCCGGGTCGATGTATATTCGGTTGAATGTAAGATGTGTTCATTCGGGTATATGAAATTCGATATTGTTGTCCTTGTTTCTTTATATGCATTATGTTATTAGCGCATGGGCTTAGTAAGTGGGACTGAAGGTCCTCTATTTTGGGGTTTAAAATCCATTACCACGATGCTTTGCCGCGCCATATAATGTATATTCGGTTGAATGTAAGATGTGTTCAATTAGGTATACGAAGTCCGATATTATTGTCCTTATTTCCTTACATGTTATTGTGTTACTAGCGCATGGGCTTAGTAGTGGACTGAAGGTCCTCTATTTTGAGGGTGAAAATCCTTTACCACGATGCTTTGCCGCGCCTCTTATTTAGTCATTTATCCTTTTGCACATCATCACTTTATTTTCGCATGCATTACATTATAATGCGCATGGGCTAACTAGGGTGGATTAAAGGTCCTCTATTCTAGGGAAATGCCTAAAGGCTACATTTACCACGATGTTTTACCGCGCCTCTTATTATGTCATTTATCCTTTGCACATCATCACTTTATTTTTGCATGCATTACATTCTAATGCGCATAGGCTAACTATATGGATTAAAGGTCCTCTATTCGAGGGAAATGCCTAAAGGCTACCTTTACCACGATGTTTTGCCGTGCCTCTAATTATGTCATTTATCCTTTTGCACATCATCACTTTATTTTCGCATGCATTACATTCTAATGTGCATGGGCTAACTAGGGTCGATTAAAGGTCCTCTATTCGAGGGAAATGCCTAAAGGCTACCTTTACCACGATGCTTTGCCGCGCCTCT
This sequence comes from Zanthoxylum bungeanum, assembly GCA_019454045.1. NCBI lineage: Eukaryota > Viridiplantae > Streptophyta > Magnoliopsida > Sapindales > Rutaceae > Zanthoxylum > Zanthoxylum bungeanum. Next base: position 101,298 of record SKCR01040471.1, on the reverse strand, counting down.
TATTATGTCTTTTATCCTTTGCACATCATCACTTTATTTTCGCATGTATTACATTCTAATGCGCATGGGCTAACTAGGGTGGATTAAAGGTCCTCTATTCGAGGGAAATGCCTAAAGGCTACCTTTACCACGATGTTTTGCCGCGCCTCTTATTATGTCATTTATCCTTTTGCACATCATCGCTTTATTTTCGTATGCAATACATTCTAATGCGCATGGGCTAACTAGGGTGGATTAAAGGTCCTCTATTCGAGGGAAATGCCTAAAGGCTACCTTTACCACGATGTTTTGACGCGCCTCTTATTATGTCATTTATCCTTTTGCACATCATCACTTTTATTCACGCATGCATCAGATTACATCGCGCATGGGCTTATCAAGTCGGATTAAAGGTCCTCCATTTCGAGGGATTAAAGCCTAAGGGTTACCTTTGCCACGACGTTTTTACCGCACTCTTTTTTATTTTATTCATATTTGCTTTTTGTATTGTCTATTTACTTTGCATCGCACCATGGCATGTTTATTTAACGTATGATTGCCTCACTAGTTATCTTTTTACATTATGCACTTAATTGCCTCTTTAGCTATCTCTTTACATTATGCGCTTAATTGCCTCTCCTTAATATGCGTGCTCGTATAATTCCTACTTGTTTGCGCTTCCATGATTATCAATGTAATGTGTTTGTGAAATTATGTACTTGCCATTACTCTGATTCAATTTTATGCATGCTTGTATGATTACTGTTCTTTTGTGTTTCCGTATCCATGAATGTAATGTGCTTACGATTTAGCATGCTTGCCGTATTTCAATTTACCCATGCAAATTCGGACATAGATTATATGCAAATAGGTTGTATCTAAATAAGAAAATGTGATACATGTGAACTTAGATGAACTTTTGATTTATGCATGCGAACTTAGAAATAGAACACCCTTAGGAACATATATTGCTAGATTCGATTAAACTATTGCACAAATCATTTTATTACAAGTGGCATAAGTAAGGGACCATTCCAAACCCAACGGTTTGAGGTCTTCCCTTACGATTGGTGAGTGCGGCCTTAAATCATTTTCCCGGTTCTCACCGGGTGGCGACTCCTTTATTCTCCGATTTAGTCCCCCGCGGGCTACTCCGTACTCCCAACCGGGCCGCGAGCCCGGAATAGCATGCGTCGCCCATCTCCTGTGTCCCCACACTATGCTCTATACATAGAGCTGATGGATCCTATCTTGATATGCACAGGATATCCTGAGCATCAGTCCAAACCTAACGAATAGACGGAGGTCTGATATAAATAGATCGGTGACATGACTTCCATCTAAGCGTGGAGGATAACTCAGATTTCCATAATGGTATCTCAAGTCAAAGAATCACTATGCTCACTCAACTCGAGAAGATTCTTATTGACGTTGGTGTACCATCTATTGAGAATCTCCGGTGAGTCATTCAGTGTTTATCAGCTATAAACACCTACACGTCTATACGAGTCTCCAAGACTCATGGTTTGTTGAGAAACCATCGAAATCTAAGATTCTAATATGCGACAAGTACTAGTCTCAACGGGTATACTTTACTGTCAAGTAGTGTAAACCTTGATAGGAAACTTTCTAAGAATGAAAACGTCATGATACAACTCGATGTTAGTTGCGACACTTTTACAACAGGATCATAACTAATCATTCTAAGGTTGGTTACGTCTTTACCAAATTAAAGAAGAAGTTATATAAAAGAGAATGTTCATTTTATTCATAATAAAATGGTATATAAATGTTTACAAGGAAATACATAATAAAATTGGTGCGCAGAGCACCACCATAACAAAATATCTCACTTGCTCTAGTGCCAATATCGATGTATAATACCCATCGACTCCACATGTTTATCAAATAACTTCAGAGATATGGCCTTCATATGTAGGTCTACTAAATTATCTTCACTCAGTACCTTCCACAAGATATTATCCAATCGCGACATAATCTCTCGAATGATATGGTACTTTCGTTCCACATGCGACATATTCAGATTTTCGATTCTGTGATTACTCCCAATTCTGTGATAAAGTTCCTAACCCAAACAGCTTCCTTTACAGCTTCAGAAGATACAATATATTCCGCCTCTATGGTGGAATTAACTATCGACCCCTGTTTGGAAATCTTCCAAGAAACTACGCCTTTGTTAAGGGTAAACACGAATCCTGATGTAGACTTTCTGTCATCACGATCCGATTGAAAATCGAAATCCGTATACCCATTAACTTGCAGTTCGTTTCCTCCATAGATTATAAACTTATCCTTAGTACCTTTAAGATACTTGAGGATATATTTAATGGCCATCTAATAGTCATTTCTTGGATTGGACTGATATCTGCTCGTCACACTAACTGCGAAGCTGATATTAGGCCTAGTACATAACATGACATACATGTTGCTGCCCAAACACGAAGCATAAGGTTGATTAGACATTCTGATCTTCTTATCTTCTATTTACGGACACATCTTCTTCGAAAGATGTAAGCCATGTGTAAATGGTATGTTTTCTATCTTACAGTTACCAAAATTATACCACTCTAAGATCTTATCTATATACGTTGATTGGGATAACCCAATAAGCTTCCTTTCTCTATCTCCATAGAGTTTTATATCTAAGACATAAGAAGCTTCACCCAGGTCTTTCATGGAGAAATTCTTACAGAGGTAAGCTTGGATGCCTTGCATCATCCCTGTATCATTCCCAATGATAAGGATGTCATCAACATAGAGAATTAAAAATACCACAGTAGGCACTGCATTTTTGCATAAAAGTCCCGATGATGAGTCTCACATGGAGACACTACCTCTTTACGTTGTGGAAGTCGCGGGAAACGGACGTCGGAAGGGAAAGTCAGAAATTTTCACCTAGTTGGACTCAATTCGTTTGTTTAGCCTTGGGTTCGCTTGTTGGACCTCTGTTTTAAAATTTATCCTCGGCCCAAAACCCTCATCCAAATCCCATTTCACTCAAGCCCAAATCCAAAATAATTAAAATATTTAAAATACATTTTTCAAATTAAATTAAATCCAATTAAAATCAAATCAAATCCCCCTTCCTAAATTTAATAAATCACATTCCAAATTAAATAAAACACATGCCTAAATTAAATAAATCAAATCAAATCACCTTTTCTAAACTAAACAAATCTCTTTCCTAAACTAACTAATTAAATCTTCCCCATGACAACACAATCTCCATTTCCTACCCGTATAAGTAAAACCCAACCTTCTCCTATAAAAAGACATATAAACCCAACTTTAGGACTCACTTCTCATTCCCCCATAATTCATTCTCTCTTCTCTTAACCACAGTCCTTTCTCTCTAAGGAAACCCTAAACACTCATTCGGTGCCACTCTCTCTCTCACTTGGACGGCATCACAAACCCTAAAACCTAGCTCATTCACACCCTAACTCCTTCACGCCTCCCTCAATCCTTCTCTCTCCCAACCCTCTCTCGTCTCTCTCTCTCATGGAAGACACGGCAGCCACTCATAAACTCTAAGATATTCATAGCAAAACAAATCAAGAAGAGATAGGTAGCCCTCATGTCCTCTATCTCCAGCCCACCAACACACGGCGCCCAGACCACAAACCACTCACGCCTCTCAAGCAAACAATGAGCCATCTCACAGCACTCATATTGACCCACGAGAAGACCACACCTAACCACCAAATAAAGCCTTGACACTCACGCCTCTCAAGCACTATCCACGTAACCCTAAGTCGAGCATACCACACAAACAAAATAGCCACATGAAGCCATGCAACCATGCAACCATCAACAAAGTACATAAACAATAAACCACTAAAAAAATCAATGTGAAGACAAAATAGCCACATGAAGCCATGCAACCCCCTATACGTCAACACATAAGCCTCTCACGAGAGCAACAAACGCATGAGCCTTATGCCCTTTAACCAACACATACATATACACATCCGTCTTACAGCTGCACACATGCCACCTACACCAAAAGTCGCACACTGCCATCTCTCACCCCACCAATCGACAACACAGTCCTCTCTCAACCTTGACCGAATGCCATAAAATAGCAAGTAACCAGTACCCTAAAATTGCCTAGAAAAGTGCCTTAAAACTGCCCAAATACTACCCAAAAACTACCCTGAAAATTGCCCAATAAAACAGCAAATAAACATCAGTACAAAACAGTGAGGAAATAACAGTAAACAGTGAAGAAAACATCAGAAATAGCGTGCAGAAACAGAGGAAACAACAGGCGGAAATAGTTAACCAGCGAACCAGAAAACAGCGGAACATTAACCCTTCCGACGTCCCAACGTACTCCCGAGAAGCGACTTAAAAGGTAAGACCTGAGGGCATCTTTTGTTATATTTATTTTATCGTTCTGGACACGGCATGCTCCGTTGGACATGGAATACGTCCAACCGGGTATGCGAAATCTTATGGCCAAGTTCTTTGGTCACATGTTTATTATTCCGTATTTATTTCACATCATTAGTCTTTTATTATTTCGCATTAATTTCCGTTTATTTCTTTTATTGTTTTGCATTTGTTTTGTGTTATGTGTCTTCTTTGTTATCTCGCATACTTGTCTCTTCGGTTATTTATATGCATTATCATGTTTCATGTATATCAATATTACGTTAATGATTGAGTGTTACTTCTCGTGTATATCGGATGGAAACTCAGACATAAATTCCATAGCCGAATACAAATGGACGGTGCGGTCTGTACTTGGGATACAACTCCACGTACCGCTTGGGGAAACGTTCATGAGATTGCGTGTTTACCGTTATGCCAACTTACTTTCATATATGCGAACTTAGACGTAGGTTGTATGTAAACTTAGATGTAGCTTACTCTCGCATATATAGGTTGCATAGACTTGGTTAAATTATTGCACAAATCCTTTCATTACAAGTGGCGTAAGTAAGGGACCATTCCGAACCCAACGGTTTGAGGTCTTCCCTTGTGAGGGGTGAGTGCGGCCTTAAATCTTTTTCCCAGTTCACACTGGGTGGTGACTCCATTATTCTCCGCTTTAGTCCCTCGCAGGCTACTCCGTACTCCCGACCGGGCCGCGAGCCTGGAACAGCGTCACCGATTTCTATGTCTTACAGTCTGACGACTCCATTGGAGATAGAGAATTGGCCCCGAAATAATGTCTTGTAGTGTTTGTGATTTGTGCTTTAATTAACCGCGTCTATAGTGGGTTAAAGAGGTTTAATTGAAGGCATTATTAAGGCTAAGTAATGGTTTGGTGTCTTCCTTCATTCACTAAATTTCCATACGGAAAAGCTATGAAGGCACCTAGATAATCATGTACTTGTAGCTTACTGTGATGGACTAATTTGGAGGACTTGTTGTTTATTCCTGTCACCAAGGGATAAGAGCCTAAGAGGCTTGGGTATTTAAGAGAACGGGAAATCCATTTGACAGTCAGTCACATAACATAACTCATTGGCACGTACCTTAGTGTATAAAAAGTGGGGTGTCCTAGTTGCGGGCAATCCTTCACCGACGGGAGCCTTTGTCTATACTCCTATAAATCCACATGTGAACCATAGTTGTATATCCAATAGAAGTTGCCCCTTTATTCTTTTGATAACCACGTGCATCTCATACATCTAATGCATACAAGCATCATGTTGACCCTTGTGTCTTAAAAGCTATTATAGATATCCGTTGGGCTAGTGGTAAAAGAAGACTTGTCAATTAGAGTTTAGAAAACATAGATATCGAGGAAAAGGAAACCGAGGAACAGAAAACTTTATGGAAAGTTAGAAAGACCATTCTGAAAAAAAAAAGAAAAAAAAGAGAAAAAATTGTTTATTTTTAGTCCTTGATGGTTAGGCATAAGTCCAATGATGAAATCGTTTTCTTTAGGATGAATCTTAGAAACGATAAACTCTTGATGCGCTTTTATCTGATACTTTGAGTAATTGATCTATGTTAGACTCGTAAGCACTTGATTATGGTTCTTAGCAGTGAAAACTTAAGTAGTTAGCAAAGTGACTAGTTGAAGAAATTGTAGGTCAGTGAATGACCGTTTGCTTAAATGTCTATCCTGATTTGCTTGTGTTATGATGTGTGGTATGGTTGAAAATGAAAGAAAAGAAAAGAATTGAACCATCTATAATCGATAAGCGTGAAGCTATCCATAGGCGAGTATTAGGACCACCATGGGGAGAAATACTACCTTAAAGGGTAGGTGTTTTGAAAAAAAAAAGAAAAAGAAAAAAAAAGAAAAAAGAAAAGAAAAGAAAAAGAAAAAAAGAAGTTCAAAATGAAAAGAAAAAAAAAAAGACAAAAGAGAAGGAAAACCATACCTCATTGAACACAGAAAAGCAACTGCATGCATGATTAAGACATCTAGGTTGGTTTGACCCATCGATCCCAATTTTTTGATTGAATCATTGAGTTGGCTTACCTGGGATGAATCTGCAAAGGAACCTTTGCACACACACACACTTTAAGTCTGGCTTAGATCATTTATTCAAAGACTTGGATTTGAGTTACATTGAATGTTTTGAAGGTTCTCTGGTTTCAATACTGAGCATTCTTTGAGGACAATGATATGTATAACTATTGAGACTATTTTGTAGCTTGTAATATGGTATGATGATATGGAATGCCACATCACGTGGCTCACCTTGACCTAGTGCAAACAGCGGAGAGCATAAAGCTAAACCAACACTGGGTCGACCAGTCTACCACCTCGCGAATCAGGGACATAACGAGATATTGAGTCATGAGACCAAAGGAAACTGAGCAATCACCAGAAGAGAACTGAAAGGAAGAAACTGTAAGTAGACCCAGGGGGTGATCAAAAACTCTTGTAGGCGAGAAGCACCAAGGAGCACAAGGAAGACCTAATCCATCGGAATAGGAAATACATCCATGCATATAAGTCACATACACACATTTTTTATTTCTACTTCACAGATTTTAAAGAAAAGGAAAAAGACAGCAAAAAACATAAAGATGAACCGAGTCTAGGGGCGACCAGCCCACCCTTTCTCACATAGCGCGGTTCAGGAATGAACCACCATCATCATCAATTTTAGGGATGAGTCTCATGATCGAGGCCCACATTAGCATCAGTTTTGGGGATGAGTCCTAGGGTCGAGGTCTACATTAGTATCATTCTGGGGGCGAGGCCAACATAAGTATCAGTCTGGGGGCGAGGCCCACATCAGTATCAGTTTGAGGGCGAGGCCCACATCAGTATCAGTTTAGGGTCAAGGACCCACCACATCATTAGTTTTGGGATACGTCCCAGGGGCGAGGCCAGCATCAGTATTAATTTGGGGGGCGAGGCCCACAGCAGTATCAGTTTGAAGTCGAGGCCCACATAAGTATCAGTCTGGGGGCGAGGCCCACATAAGTATCAGTCTGGGGGCGAGGCCCGCATCAATATCAGTTTGAGGGCGAGGCCCACATCAGTATCAGTTTAGGGTCGAGGACCCACCACATCATCAGTTTTGGGATGCATCCTAGGGCGATGCCCGCATCAGTATCAGTTTGGGGGTGAGGCCCACAATAGTATCAGTTTGAGGGCGAGACTCACATCAGTATCATTTTGATGGTGAGGCCCACATCAGTATCAGTTTAGGGTCGAGGACCCACCACATCATCAGTTTTAGGATGCGTCCCAGGGGCGAGGTCCACATAAGTATCATTTTAGGGGCGAGCCCACATCAGTATCAGTTTGCGGGCAAGGCCACATTAGTATCAGTTTAGGGTCGATGACCCACCACATCATCAATTTTGGGATGCGTCCTAGGGGCGAGGCCCGCATCAGTATTAGTTTGTTGGTGAGACCCTCAGCAGTATCAGTTTGATGGTGAAGCCCACATCAGTATCAGTCTAGGGGTGAGGCCCACATCAGTATCAGTATGGGGTGAGGGCAACATCAGTATCAGTCTGGGAGCGAGGCCCACATCAGCATCAGTTTGAGGGTGAGGCCCACATCAGTATCAGTTTAGGGTCGAAGACTCACCACATCATCAATTTTGGGATGCGTCCCAGGGGCGAAACCCACATCAGTATCAGTATGAGGGGCGAGGCTCACATCAGTATCAGTTTGAGGGTGAGGCCCATATCAGTATCAGTTTTGGGGATGCATCCCAAGGCCGAGGCGCACTGCATCACTCGCCGGGAATGGCACTCCCGGAATGGAGCACAGATTGAGGCCCACATCATCATCAGAAAGCCGGGAATGGCATTTCAAGAATGGAGCATAGTTCGGGAATGAACATGCCGGGAATGGCACTCCTAGAATGGAGCACGGTTCGGGAATGAACAAACCGGGAATGGCACTCCGAGAATGGAGCACAGTTCGAGAATGAACAAGCCGGGAATGGCACTCCGAGAATGGAGCACAGTTCGGGAATGAACAAGTCGGGAATGGCACTCCAAGAATGGATCAAGGTTAAGGAATGAACAAGCCAGGAATGGCCCTCCGAGAATGGAGCATTGTTCGGGAATGAACAAGCCAGGAATGACACTCCGAGAATGGAGCACGGTTCGGGAATGAATAAGCTAGGAATGGCACTATGATAATGGAGCACAGTTCGGGAATTAACAAGTCGGGAATGGCACTCTGAGAATGGAACATGGTTCGGGAATGAACAAGCCGAGAATGGCACTCCGAGAATGGAGCACTGTTCGGGAATGAACAAGCCGGGAATGGGACTCTGAGAATGGAGCACGGTTCGGAAATGGACCACCTTACAGTAACGGTTCAGGAATAGACCACCTCACAGTAACGGTTAGGGAATGGACCACATCACAGTAACGTTTCGGGAATGGACCACCTCACAGCAATAGTTCAGAATGGACCAACTTACAGTAACGGTTCGGGAATGGACAACCTCACAACACAGTTCGGGAACAAATCCCAGAGGTCGACAGCACCTCGCCATCACATTCAACACAGTTTGGGATAAAGCCCAGGGTCGAGGTCCACACATCAGTTACAGTTATTAGGATGCGTCCCAGGGTCGAGGCCCACTACATCACCAAATCGGCTCGAGACAGCAGACAAGTCAGGTGGCAGCTGGCGAGCCAGGTAAGTAAAAATGTATTGAATAACTTTGATAGGATTGTCATTGCCACACACAGCATAAGTCCCATCAAAGTGGGGGTGACTGTAGGCACTTCATTTTTGCATATAAGTCCCGATGATGAGTCTCACATGGAGGCACTACCTCTTTAAGTTGTGAAAGTCGCGGGAAACGGACGTCTGAAGGGAAAGTCAGAAATTGACACCTTATTGGACTCATTTCGTTTGCTTAGCCTTGGGTTCGCTCGTTGGACTTCTGTCTTAAAATTTATCCTCGGCCCAAAACCCCCATCCAAAGCCCATTTCACTCAAGCCCAAAATCCAAAATAATTAAAATATTTAAAACACATGTCACAAATTAAATTAAATCCAATTAAAATCAAATCAAATCCCCCTTCCTAAATTTAATAAATCACATTCCAAATTAAATAAAACACATGCCTAAATTAAATAAATCAAATCAAATCACTTTCCTAAACTAAACAAATCCCTTTCCTAAACTGACTAATTAAATCTTCCCCATGATCACGCAATCTCCATTTCCTACCCGTATAAGGTAAAATCCAACTTTCTCCTATAAAAAGACACATAAACCCAACCTTAGGACTCACTTCTCAATCCCTCACAATTCATTCTCTCTTCTCTTAACCACGGTCTTCTCCCTCTAAAGGAAAACCCTAAACACTCATTCGACGCCACTCTCTCTCTCACTTGGACGGCATCACAAACCCTAAAACCTAGCTCATTCACACTCTAACTCCTTCAAGCCTCCCTCAATCATTCTCTCTCCTAACCCTCTCTCATCTCTCTCTCTTATGGAATACACGGAAGCCACGCATAAACCCTAAGATATTCACAGCAAAACAAATCAAGAAGAGACAGGCAGCCCTCATGTCCTCTCTCTCCAGCCCACCAACATACGGCGCCCAGACCACAAACCACTCACGCCTCTCAAGCAAACAATAAGCCAACTCACAGCACCCATAATGACCCACGAGAAGACCACAACTAACCACCAAATAAAGCCTTGACACTCACGCCTCTCAAGCTTTATCCACGTAACCCTAAGCCGAGCATACCACACAAATAAAATAGCCACATAAAGCCATGCAACCATGACTGAAGCCATGCAACCATGCAACCATGCAACCATCAACAAAGTACATAAAAAATAAACCACTAAACAAATCAACATGAAGACAAAATAGCCACATGAAACACATGAGCCTTATGCCCTTTAACTAACACATACATATACACATCCTTCTTATAGCTGCACACACGGCACCTACACCAAAAGACGCACACATCCCTATCTCACCCCACCAACCAAAAACATAGCCCTCTCTCACCCCTGACCGAATGCCATACAATAACAAGTAACCAGTGCCCTAAAACTGCCTAGAAAAGTGCCCTAAAACTGCCCCAAATACTGCCAAAAAACTACCCAAAAAACTACCCCAAAAACTGCCCAAAAAAGAGTCCAAATGTTACCCTAAAATAGCAAACAAATAACAGTCCAAAACAGTAGAAAATAGCATCAAACAGTGAAGAAAACAGCGGAACTAGCGAGCGGAAACAGAGGAAATAGCAGGCGGAAATAGTTAACCAGCGAACCAAAAAACAGTGGAACATTAACCCTTCTGGCGTCCCAACGTACTCCCGAGAACGACTTAAAAGGTAAGACCTAAGGGCACCTTTTGTTATATTTATTTTGTCGTTCTGGACACGACATGCTCGGTTGCACTTGGAATACATCCAACCGGGTATGCGAAATCTTATATTGAAAACGGCCAAGTTCTTTGGTCACATGTTTATTATTTCGCATTTATTTCGCATTATTAGTCTTTTATTATTCCGCATTTAATTTCCGTTTATTTCTTTTATAGTTTCGCATTTGTTTTGTGTTATGTGTCTTCTTTGTTATCTCGCATACTTGTCTCTTCGGTTATTTATATGTATTATCATGTTTCATGTATGCCAATATTAGGTTAATGATTGAGTAATGCTTCTCATGGAATATCGGATAGAAACTCAGACATAAATTCAATAGCCGAATCCGAATGGACGGTAGTGTGGTCTGTACTTGGGATACAACTCCACGTACCGCTTGGGGAAACGTTCATGAGATTTTGTGTTTACCGTTATGCTGACTTACTTTCATGCATGCAAACTTAGACATAGGTTGTATGTAAACTTAGACGTAGGTTACTCTCGCATATATAGGTTGCGTAGACTTGGTTAAATTATTGCACAAATACTTTCATTATAAGTGGCATACGTAAGGGACCATTCCGAACCCAACGGTTTGAGGTCTTCCATTGCGAGGGGTCAGTGCGGTCTTAAATCTTTTTCCCAGTTCACACTGGGTGGTGACTCCATTATTCTCCGGTTTAGTCCCCCGCGGACTACTCCATACTCCCGACCGGGCCGCGAGCCTAGAACAGCGTCGCCGATTTATGTGTCCTACAACCACCATACTCCCACTGGCCTTCTGATACACACAGGATTCTTCCGAATTCTTGAGAAAACCATATTATTTGATTATCTCATCGAATCGAAGATTCCAACTTCGTGAAGTTTGTTTAAGTCCATAATTGGACTTCTTCAGCATACATACCATGCCCGAGTCCATTTAGAAAAAATCAATTTTAACATCCATTTACCAAATCTCGTAATCATGATACGTGGCAATTGACAAAAAAATCTTGACGGACTTAACCATTGCAACTGCAGAAAAGGTTTCATCGTAGTCGACACCAGGTCACTGCGAGTAACCTTTAGCTACCAGTCGAGCCTTAAAGGTTTCAACTTTTCCATCGGGCCCGTGCTTCCTCTTGTAAATCCATTTACAACCGATAAGAATAATTTATTCGGGAAGCGGAACTAAGTTCCAAACTTGATTCTCATACATTAAGTCCATCTCGGACTTCATAGCGACTTGCCAGTTCACGGAGTCGATGTCCAACATCGATTCTCAATAGGTAAAAGGGTCAATCTCTTCAACTAAGAGAATATCAAGACTTTTTTCTTGTATCAAATATAAACGTTTAGGAGGTCTAGATACCCTTTATGACCTACAAAGTGTGTGTGTTGAAAGTTCTCCATCTTCTTGAACTATAGGTTCCTCCATTAGTTCGTTGGTTCCAAAGTTCAACCTGTCTTTGATCACCATATTCAGCCAAAAATTATATTTCTAGAAATTTTACGAATTGAGCTACGAACACATTTCAATGCTCGGTATCATAAAAAAATATCCTTTCGTATTTGAAGGATATCTAACAAACCTAAACTTCTGCCATCAAGGCAAAAACTTATCTTACTGAGCTATCCTGACGTATGCAGGATACCCCCAAATCATAACATAACTAAGATTCGGTTTCCTACCGGTGCATGTCTCATACGGAGTCATATGAACAGCCTTGGAAGGAATCTTGTTCAAAAGATATGCGACGGTTAAAAGAGCATAACCCCATAAATAATAGGGTAAATCTATATAACTCAACATCGACCGGACCATATCCAATTGACACTTCATTATGTTGCGGAGTGCCTAGAGAAGTATATTGAGCGATAGTCTCATTCTCCTTTAAATAATCAGTGAACTCTCCACTCATATATTCATTGCCTCGACCAGATCGAAGGCATTTAATATATTGACCAGTTTATTTTTCAACTTCATTTCGGAATTCTTTGATTTTTTCAAAGATTTATGATTTATGTCTTATCAAATAGACATAACCGTACCATGACAGATCATCAGCAAAGGTAACGAAGTAAGAAAAACCACTATGAGCAGTTTGACTCATTGGATTACATACATCAGAATATATGAGTTCCAATAGGTCAGTGGCACGATGTCCAACACCCAAAAATGAGGCTTTGGTCATTTTACCCTGAATATAAGATTCGTAAGTTGGATAAGGTTCAATAGTAAGATCATGTATCAAACCATTCTTAACCAATTGGGTTAGGCATTTCACGCCTATTTGACCTAATCGCATATGCCAAAGTTCAGTTTTATTTATATCAGATTGTTTACGTTTATTTGTTCCAATATTAAGATATCTTGTGAGGTACACAATATGTAATGACCATACTCGTTTGGACAACAAAGGATCTGAATATCATTACTATCATAAAAATACAAAGAATGATTCTTAATGTTTATATTATAACCTTCAGTATCTAATACAAAAATGGACATAATATTCGCCACACATCCTGACACAAAATAGCAGTCATTTAATAAAAGTTTCCCACTAGGTAAGGGAATCTCGCATATGCCCACTGTAACTGCATCCAGAGAGTTGCCACTCCCGAATCGGAACTGTATCTCCCCAGATTTCAGCCACCTACTTCCCGTTAGCACCTGCAACGTATTGCAAATATGAATAGGAAAAGCAGAATCCAAAATCCAATTAGATGTCACAACTTCACAAGCCAATGATATATCGATAATAGGAAAAATAAAAGCACATGATGTCGATGCTTTTTCCTTCCTTAGTTGTGCGAGATAGTCCGGTCAGTTATATTTTCCGTGCTCGAATTTCTGGCAGTGGTGGCACTTGTCTTCAAAAGCTGTCTTGGGCTTCACCGTCTTACCTTGCGGAGGAATATTGAAACCCTTCTTTTTCTTTCCTTTTGTCTTATTTCCCTTTGCCTTGGATTGGGAAGAAGCGAAAAGTGAAGTGGGTTTCGGAAGGCGAGTCGGAACTCTCTTTCTTAAATCTTCCACTACTATGAGAAGCATCATATGTAACTCATGGTAAGAATAGTGAATCTCGTTCATGTTGAAGTATATTACAAACAGGCGATATGATGCCAGGAGTGAACCGAGAATAACACTACAACCCAGAGTTTCATTGAGATGGAAATCTTGGTGCCTCAACTGCTCGATCAGATCGATCAAGTGAAGCACATGCGGGCTCACAGCCTGCCCCTCTTCAAGTTTAAAATGGAACAGTTCCATCGAAATTTTATGAACCACGACCTGGTTCTGGTTCATGAACGATTCACGAAGTTGTGTCATCATGCTATTTGCATCATGCATCTCAAAATAATTCTTCTTAAGCTTTGATGAAAGAGAACTCAGATGAATGATTTAACCCTCAAATCATCATCCCTCCATCGCTGGAAAGTTTCACATTCTTCAGGAGATGCATTTGTTGTTATAGCAAGCGATAATGGACCTTTCAAAATATACCATAGTTTCTCGGAATTGAGGACAATCCTCAAATCCATATCCCAATCAGCAAAGTTCTCAACGCCTTTTAGCTTATTCATATCTAGCATACGAGCATAGGATTGGTTGGAGGTACCGACATCGCATATCTATCAAATAGACAGGGAATCAACGGTAAGCAGATAAGGAGATAAAAGATAAAACAGTTTCATAATATAATATAAAGCATTGACTAGAACATGGATTTTTAATTTAAAAATACCTCTCTCACTATTTAATGCAAAACTGTAATCCCCAAACAGAATACAAAACATGTGATAATCAAATCATAACATAATAGTGAAAGGTTGACCCCATGAATATATTTCAGCTCACAACTTTGGCACGTTCTCGCCTACGTTTATTCATTAGGTAGACAACTCATTGTCAATCAATAATGACTCCTGGGTTTTTGGTCCTAGTGGTTTCTCATTGTGACATCTTTTGAACGTTCACAATGAGGTGTACCAAGGTCAAACTTGTCAATGATGAATTCAAGATACTTACGAAACGCTGATAGCTTTGGCACGTTTAGGATTTCGCTTTCGCTTAAATTCAACTAATATCAAAAATATTCGGTACAGATAAATTTCTACTGGCTATATCCTCACAGCTTTAGCACACTCTCAGATATAGTAGCAGAAAATTTATCGATAAGCGGTATTGACAAGACGGACCAATTAATATGCATAAATGCATATAAATTAGGAGCCTTATTTAAATAGGGATTTTCCGCAAAGATATTTTTACTTTATTTAATCAAATTAGATAAACACATGCATGTATTAAAATCAAGATTAAAGTCAACATTGAAATTTAAAGGCATAATCATATATCGGGGTTCCAGAATCAAACTCACTATGATACCATTTTTGTTGGGGTTTTATAAGAAATTACGGGTTTCCGCAGCAGAGCGTGAAAAATGAATTTTTCCGATTTAAAAATTTTTCTTGGAACAATTAAATAAACTTATTTATTTAATTAACCAATACTTAAAATATGAAATTTTAACCCAAGAAATCATATTTCTTTTAATTACCAAATTATCCTAAACTTTTACAAATTAATTACTTTGGTACTTAATTATGTCAATTATATTTTATATTTGATTCCAAATCAATCCCAAAATAATTTTACAATTTGCACCATAAATCAGAAACTTTACAGAATTTCTGAAAATGCCCAGAAATTTTAGAATTACAACAAACAATCCAGATTTTTCATTAATTGTAATTTGGCACAATTTATTCAAAACATATCAAGATCAAATCCAATCAATCCCAAATTTGACATACATCAAATATACATTAAGTTATATCATATATATGAAAAAAACCAAAATTTGAATGGGTTAAGAATCATAATTTCGTAAATTACTCAAATTGGGTAATTTACATTAAATTGACAAAATTCAATACTTTAATCTTTTAATTACCACACTAATCAAGTTTCACCATCATGAAATTAATTAAGAACAATTATAGGTTAATTATGAATGGCTAATTAACTCTAAAATGTAACTTCAATTTTCTAATTAATTTATTAAGCTTAATTACACTAATAAGAAAATAAATTAAATGTACATGGATAACATCCTCAAACAAGCATCCAACAAATTTGATTACAAACTTGAGAGTAGAGAGATTAATCTTAGCAAAAAAATTGAAGATAAGTGTAAGATCCCGCCTAAGCCAGGATGTTACTGGCAGGAGATAGGCTAATTCTGCCTCCACAAGCCTCTGATTCTAATGAAATTTCGGCATGATGTATGAAGAACATCAGGCAACCTGGCTTATAGTCAGCACCCGAAAACAACCTGCTATGCAATTCAAATCATATGCAATCATCATCTAGGCCTCGGGCCTGAACTCAATGAACAAATGTAAATCACTTGGCCTCCGGCTAAAACTCAAAATAAAACTATGTTATTGCAAATGCAATACAAGTACAAATACAAAAACAATGAGTCCTGATGACCCATAACTCGATCCAGGACTCAATGACTTTCTTGACTGCAATTGGGGTGATCCAATGTCTTCAAAGTCTTCACCAAAGTTTTGCTGGCTTAGTATGTCTGTTACTAACCTGTAAAACTAATAAACTGTTGTGGTGTGAATCATAAGACTCAATAAGTAACAATGTTCATTCCTTAAGCGTCAAACACACACAAAATCTGATTCCTATTTTTATAATAACTTGGATTGTCTATGTGGTCATGCAATATTTACGAAATCTGAGCCACTATATATTTCTTATCCATTTATAAATATGTTACTGATCCTTTTATCTGATCACACACATACATACTTTAAATTCTGTTTTCTATTTACTTCTTAATCATTTTTAACATAACATGAAGTTTCTCTTTTCCTATTTACTGTATCAAGCTTCATCACGTTTTCGCTATGCTACTCTGATATCTCGATACTTACCTATATTATTTTTGACTAATCTAGCTTGGACAATTATTATAACTATCTCTCTTTTATTTCATTAAAATATCATCAAATCGGATTTATGAAATATTCTTCCTATAAGACTTCATTACACAATCTTCAATCATGCATACATACTTAATTATAATTATATCATCATGCTTTATTAACGTTAGCTTCATGCATCTCAAATGATTTCTAGGATGTATGATCTATATGCTTATCTTGTGAATTATACTTGACTCTATATGTCATACTTTTATAACTATTACTTTAAATCCTTTTTTGAAGAACTTACATATGAATGTACTAATGTTATCATGCATAATATCAACTATACGCATTTTCAAATGATAACCAAAATGTATGATTTATATGCATGACTTGGAAACTTTACTCTACTTTAACCTGCAATGCTTTTTAGAAAATTCTTTCTGAAAATTCTTCTCTAAAAACTCCTTTCGGAAAATTTCTTTATTAAAACTTTATTTGAAAACTGGTTTCTGCTTTAAAATTATAAATCTCTTATAAATCCGTTGTTTCCGGAAACTTTCTTTTCTAAAAGCTCTTTCTGAAAACTATATCTAAAAACTAAAGACTGTATCTGAAAACTGAAAGCTTTCTCTGAGTTCTGTGTCTCTCTCTGAAAAACTGAACGTATGAGGGCGTTACGTATCGGCATCTCCCAAAGCATGCCACTACTGTCTTTGAAACTGGTGGTCTTGGGGCGTTACATATCGCCGTCCCTCAAGCCACAAACTGGAGCTGGGGGTGTGGATCTATGCTACCACCCAAGCTCAAAAACTAGGGTCTATGGGCGTTACGTATCGCCGTCCCCCTAGCCTGGCTCGAGGATTTGAGAGCGTCCCCTCAGTCCTCCACATGTGAACATGTCACTATATCCGTCAATTCCATAGTATTTGTCAATTCCAACTGGATCTCAAGTTACATATTAGGGGTGAGTTTTTCCCTCATGCCCCGAAAACCATAAAATCATATACTGTATCTTAAAACTGTAAAAACATTTTTCTGAAATATATTGTCTTTCAAAAATATCTGAAACTTTTCTTTAAAAAATTTTGAATATTTGAAAACATTCTTAACTTTTTCTCAACTGCTGAAAATCTTAACACACACATATGCATATGCATTTTTCATGCTTCTTCTACCGTAGTCATGCTTTCTTGCAATGTCATACATGTATATGTACATATGCATGCATACTCATAAATTAATGACATATGCATTCTATTACTTACATGCTTTTGTTTTAAGTTAACTCATATTCTATATGTCTTTTCTATCATCATCATACTTTGCGTATATCACACATGCTTATTTACATGATGAGTTGTCATAACTTTATAAATTCATACACTTTGATAAGCATTTACACACATAATATTATAAATTCATGCTTAAGTTTAGTATAAATGGTTACAGCTTTTCAATTACTTACGAAATATGCATTTCGTACACAAAATATCAGCATGCTCAAGTTAACTTGTATTAACTTTTTGACCATATTATCATATCAACACAATTTACATTCAACTTGTGCTCAAACACTCTCATTCTATTCAAACATAAACCAATATAATAAATTCCATAATTATGCATACACACATGCAATCTAAGCTATTCTACTATATCAAACTTCACACAAATACAAACTTCGAATTCTCAGTTCTTAAACTTATTTAACCATTTCTCAAATATCAACATATGCTCAAAAATCTCATTTACATATATTCATATGCACACATATTCTATGTTCATTTAAACATGCATCAAGATACTTATTATATACAAGCTTACTTATTTCTCAGTGCATATTTACTCGCTTTTGTAATTATATGCTTACTTCCCTATAATTTATCATCCTTTAAACTTTAATCTCATTCCCTAAAATGTAGTTTCTACAACCCCCAATCCTAATTATTATTATATTATACCCATAAGTATTTACTCACACTTCATGTATACACATATACTTTATCATTCTTATACTTTCAATCTAAGGCTTGCTAGTATCTTACTGATTATATACATATATATACTTCATGTTTTATGATTACACATATATTTATAAAATTTCTTTATTATCTAAATTCAAATAAAACACGTCTCAAGTATTCATCACATAGATTACTTACCTGGCTAGGCGGACACTCATGATCCTGATCCAATCTGTCAAAATAATAATAAAATATGGTCAAAATCTCTATTTGCGGAACTTTCTACTCATCTATAATAAACTTCCGGACCATCCTGAAATACTCGAATCCTCTCCAATTCTAGGGTTAAGCTTCATTACTATAATATATCCTTATATACTATTCTAAACTAGCTAGATAACTTAGATTCTCATTTTACTCATTTGCGAAAAATTTTACGGAAACGTTTCCGCAAATGCTGTGGAAGGATCTTGGACCTTCCAAACTTATCCAGAATTACTCAGTTACTCTCACAATATCATATTTATATCATATCCATAGTTACTGTCATCAACGCTCAGTCGAGCGAGAAACCCTGTTTCACCGGAAAACCACTTTATCTACTGGATAGATCAAATCTAATATGTTCTCACTTGAATTCTATGACAAGCACATATTCAAAATATTAAAGCTCAAACAACTCAATTTATATCGCTATGATACTCTACGAAGCTACTGGAAACATTCGAACATTTAGTGGAAACTTGAAATTAATGACTTTTTACCGAGAGCTCCTACCAAGAGTTCGAGGCCATGTACGGACTCCAAACGATCCCACGAACGGTTAGAATCGACGGAATTCCGATTGGAGCTATTGTTCACGTCAGGTTACTGTTCACGTGCGATTTTCTTCCTCATTTTTTGTGATTTCAGGCATGAATCAGAGAAATCTTCACCATCATCTTGTAGTACTCATCGAGGGCTTTGATTTGATGGGTGGCTAGGGCCGTGAAATGAATCGACAAGCCGAGATCGAAAAACCCATCTCGCGACTGTTTTTTCTCACCGATTCTGGCGTCCCATGCGATAGCGCTGGCCACCAGCAGGTGCACCATGGCCGGATGCATCGGCGACTGGTGGTCCGCCGATGTGATGCCAGTTGGAGGCCACCAGCGAAGCTCCTTCTCTCTCCCTCTCTCTCCACGCATTTCTCATCTCTGTATTTCGTTTTAAAGTTTTCTTTCGCTCTTTTTTTTATTTCTTTTCTTTTTTGTAATGAAAATGGTAATACAAAATATTACCACCCAAAAATTGCCAAAATACCCATACTTAGAAAGGTAATTTCGGAAATCAGTAATTTTGAAGCCCTTCCGGCGTGATTTTAGAAAAGTGTTCAACACGAAAGTTATTCGTCTCGGAAAAATGACTCTGATGGTTCAAGAATTAACTCAATCAGAGTTCGTTTGCTATTTTCGTGACCAAAACCGTAAATTTTACGCTTATAATTAAAAATTGCATAACTGATTTCTTAAGACGACGCGTCTTCTAACGCGATAAATCTTCACTTTATGTTATTCTGATCCATATAACATCACTTGAACTCATATTCTTCATTATCATCATGTTCCGAGACTATAACTCCAGTCCAGGAACCTTTCAGAACTGTCCTAAAAATCTCGGATGTTACAATAAGATTAATAAAAATAATTTCTATCTTAAAAAATGAAGAAATAAGAATATTTACATAATTTTTCCAAAATAAGCTTTCTTCTTTTGAATTTTTTTTTCAAAACCTTTCAACTCACTTTGTAAACTTTTGTTGAAATTGTCTAAGACTAGAAAAAATAAAACAAAAATTCCTTGTGTATTTTTCACCAAATTGCCGAGAATAATGTAGAAAAAAGAATAAGGAAATTTTCGCAATTTGTTTTATTTTGATTGGTATACATTTTGCTTAATAAAAGAAAACACTTATCTAATAATAAAGCAAACAAAAAAAATATTCCAATGGCATGATGCCATTTCTAAACTTTAATGAAGCAAAATCATGTCATAAGATATTTGTTAATTTAATTAAATTAAACATATAACATTTATATGATTAAATAATTAAATACAAATATCTTAAATAAATGTATTATATTTACATTAAATATCTCAAATACATATATTAATGATATAAGTCAAATATCATAATTTGATATTTTATTAATGTATATTTAATAAAATCAAGTATTAAATAAAATACAAAATAATTTTGGAAATGAGCGTTAGGTCCCAGCCGCTTGTATTTTTCGTTTAACTGTTAAATGAGTTATAAATAATCAATATTATTCATAACAGTTGCCCTAGTGCTCTATGAGTATATTTCATTAGTGAGATTCTCTAGATTCAGGCATATCCGTCACGAAATCAAATTTCGTGTTCGTAATTCACCCACCTGTAAATTATGATGAACACGGATAAACTCATTGAATCATACAGGTCGAGGTCACTACATATCTATAATCACTACGTCACAGGTATCTGGATTAATCCAGAGATATAGATACAAATGTCAAATCTCTATAGATATAATCATGTCGACGTTTCTATTAGCAATCCCTCAAAATACACTTAGAACTAATTTCTACAGTGTACCACGGGCCTATGGATTTAACATATTGCTAATTCAATATTGAATACCTATGCTCTATACACATAGCTGACGGATCCTATCCTAATACACACAAGATATCCTGAGCATCAGTCCACACCCAATGAATAAGCGGAGGTCTGATCTAAATAGATTGGTGACGTGACTTACATCTAAGTGTGAATGATAACTCAGATATCCACAGTGGTATCTCAAGTCAAAGAATCACTATGCTCACTCAACCCGAGAAGATTCTTATTGACGTTGGTGTACCATCTATTAAGAATCTTCGTGAGTCGTTAAGTGTTTATCCATTATAAACACCTACATGTCTATACGAGTCTCCAAGACTCATGGTTCACTGAGAAACCATCGGAATCCAAGATTCCAATATACCATATGTACCAGTCTCAACGGTTTTACTTTACTGATCAAGTAGTGTAAACCTTGACTGGTAAAATTCTAAGAATGACAACTTCATGATACAACTCAATGTCAGTTACGACGCTTTTGCAACAGTATCATAACTAATCATTCTAAGATGGGTTACGTCTTTACTATATTAAAGAAGAAGTTATATAAAAGAAACTCTTCATTTTATTCAAAATAAAATATTACATAAATATTTAGAAGGAAATACATAATAAAATTGGTGCTCAGAGCACCAACCCTAACAAGTATGGCCTGATATTCATCATGGAAAAGGAAAATAAAGCAGCGCATGAATATTCATTGGTAAAGGTGAGATTAAAACAATGATGACATAACAGTAATAATAAAGTTAAATAACTACCAATAATTAGCAGATATGGATATGGCAGATTCATACGCAAATAATAGCCATGGTAAAGCAACATTGATAATGGTAAAGTCAAGCATCATAAGAGACCTCTTGATTTTCTTTCTTTCCTTTCGGAAACCACTGGAGCGACAAAGTTTAAAAAGGTGGCTCGAGCACCAAGTCAGACAAAGTCCTTTTGGCCACTTCATCGTTGGAAAAGACCCTTCAAAAGCAACGCACATGGGATTGTCTTCTTTCGGACAACCAAAACCACGTGGAAGCCTCCTTGATGAATGGTCTTCAATCACGTCTGGCTGAAGACATAAAATTTAACGCTAGGAGGGAGGCAACCTATGTAATTTTTATTATTGTTGTAATTTCTATTTTTATATTTTTTGTATACATGTTGTAGTTTTTTTTTTATTGTGTGTGCTAATTTTTTATAGAAAAAAAGCATAGACGGGGCACTTAAAGCAAACCAAGCCAGAGAAAACAAGAGCCATCAAGGAATAGTGTCTAACAAATCAAGCGATTTACACGATAGTGTTGTTCTCTTCTTTTTACTTTGTTTTATATTATAATGGGGATAATGCTAAATTTAGGTTTGGGGTGATTATTGCATGCTCAATTTTGTTATCTCCTACATGTTTTATTTTGTTCAATGCATAATTTATTATTTTTTAAGTTAACCAGTTGATGTCTTCTAAACTTTTCTTCTTCTTTTTAAGACATTAGGGACAATGTCTCAATTAGGTTGGGGGAGGGGATAGTTGACTATTGATTTTTATTTTTTATTTTTTAAATTTTTTATTTTTTTTTCTTTGTTTTTATTTTTATTTTTTATTTTTGCTTAGTTGTTTTGTTGTTTATTTTGTTTTTAATTTTCTTTTGTTAAGTTTTATTGTTAATTTTTGCTTAATTTTTGACTAACTTAGTGAAATTACAATTCTAAGATAGCTGCGTAAGGAGTATCTACTCATGAGACGTATCTCGAACTAATTCGTATATGAGTTAATTTTTATTTATTTCCTTTTGAATTATTTAAATTTGTTAGTTCTTCATAAATTGATTAAAATTGACTTTCATATGCTTATTTGACAAGTATTATCAAAATACACGATAACATATGAACGTGGATGTAAGTAAAGATTTTATAATATTTAGTTCTCTAGTTTATTGGAACCAGCACCTAAAGGCAGTGAAATGTTTAAAAAAATTATTGAATAGAAATTGACCAACCTCTTACTCAGTAACTGGGCATCTTGCCTGGCCAGCAGTGACTGTTCGCGTCAAATAGTATGGCTTGAGTTAGTTAGTTTCTATTTAGTAACCGTACGTCTTGTCTCAGTAAGCAGTGATTGTTCGCGTCACATGGTAGAGTTTAACTAGTTTAATAAAACTTTTACTTAGTAACCAGAAATCTCTTCTCAGTAAGCAGTGATTGTTCGCGTCAAACGGTAAATGTTGAAAAAATAAATAAATAAATAAATATTATTATTGTAAATAAACTTTCATTGCCAATAGGTGTGAACTTTAACATAACTTTAAGACAAGATTATTACTTTTTTTCAACAACACTTGTGAATACTTTGGGCACAATGAATGCTTTAATACCTCGTTGATTGTGTATATGGAGAATGATAAAAATAATAGGAGAATTTACTTATTTAGTAATTTAGAAAGAAAAAATAACTACTAACTAGGATAAAAATTTCACTTGTTTAGTTACTTACTTATTTGGTTATTTCTTTAGTCTTTTTGCTTTTGTGTGTATTTTATTGACATTTATGGGTATCGACATTGTAAGCCCTCACGAGACTATAACTCGTCCACTAGGGACACCTAGGGGTTTAAAGGCTTGTTCATAAGCTAAATGCAACTGTAATCCCTACGAAAGTGGCTTAGATTAATTTAGTGTTAGTTTTTTTATTTCATTTTGTTTTCTTTATTTTGCTCATGGACTAGCAAAATATTAGGTTTGGGGGTGTGATGAAAGGAAAATATATCAACATTTACAGCCCCTTTGACCTAATATTTTGTTTAGTTTCTCGAGTTTTATGAACGTTTTGATGAGTTTTGTTTATTTTACAAATAAAATAAAATTGGGACTCAATGGAATCAATCAGGAAAAAATTTGGAACAAATAAAGGTAAAAATTGGTCTTGACATTTGGATTTTGGAGGTTGGAAACATGAAATGACGTTCTAATGAAGTACAAATTCGGAAATTTCAACTTTGTGTAATTTTCATATTTTGGCCAAAATATTTTACTCCAATATTGGATTGAGGTGATTCATGTTCCAGATTAAAGAAGACTCAAAGACCTACAACTTTGATGTGTATAAGAATTTCGAATTCTAAAGTTTCAAGACCGCAATTGATGAGAAATCCAAAGTGTGTTATGTGTAATTATTAAAGTCATTATCAAAAACCAAAAAAAAAAATGGAAAATGATAATTTACAATTAACAAACTTCCATCAAATATGTTTGCATGTTTGGTGGAGGATTTGGAACCATGTTTTGTGCCATGTTTGATGGAGAAATTGGTGGAGGCAAAATTTTACCTATAAATAGAACTTGATTTCATTTGTAAATTCCATACTTCCCTTAAGGTTCTTAATAAGGATCGAAGGACTATATCTTGTGTGTTTAATTTTTATATTTTTAATTATGTATTTTTATTTGTAGTTGTAATAATAGCTTGTGTGCTATTTTCTTTTATGTCTAGCTAATTTATTTTCACTAGGGTAAAGGGTGAAACCCTTAATATGGATAATTTAGATTAATCTCCCTTAATTTATAATATATAAATTATCTTAAAACATGACTTAATTGGATACTGCCTTTATGATCAGTTGGACTTATTTAAATTAATTTTAACCTGACTTAATTGATACCGCTTTTATGGTCAGTTGGAATTAATTAAAACATGACTTAATTAGGATACCGCATATTTGATCGGTTGGTAATATAATGCAAATTTATATATTATAATAAGGGAGATTTCTAAATCTGAAATAGTAACGATGGATCCCCAAACCCATCATTTATTTTTAATCTAGGGGAGTGATGAAACACAATATTCACAAGTTTAATATTTGATTTTCTTTATATTATGGGTGATGCTTTGACTTGTTTATTGAATCTTAAGCTTAATGCTTCTTATTGCCTGATCACCAATAAGATTGATGTGGTAAACTTAAATAAACTTGACGAATGGATTTTAGGTTTCAGACTTAGATTCAATAGCTCACGATTTAAGTTTATGGGAAATTTCCTTCCAGGATAGACATATACATGTCGGTCGTTGGTAGTCACAAATGGAATTTGATCTTAATGAATTCGGAGTTTCTTTGTTAACATAGATATATAGTTAATTGGGTTACTTTGGGTGTTTGCACATGACCATCGACATAGGCTTTTCATATCTTCATGTTCCAAGTTAACAAACTAATTTATTGCACATGTATAGGAGAATTAATTCATCATTAGAATAATAGTGCGTGGAATCACAACCCTGGATGTTTGTGTCTTTTGTTTATTTTCTTTTGTATTTTCTTTTGTGTTTTTATTTATTTATTTATTTAGGAAATCCACATTCAACCAACCAATCATCGATCATTCCCTTCTCACCCCAATTAGATACATATAAATAAATAAAATCAATAGTTAATAACTGTTAGGTTTATTTCTAGGTCCCAAGATCAAGCAAGACATGAAAACAATGTGTGAACACATCAACGGAGGTAGCGGAATACTCACATCGATCGGTTGAGACGATTTGAAGACGAATGAAGCCACTTTGCTCACTGCCAAGGACGCCCACTGCATGCAGTTCACTGCCCTCCATTTCAGAATTTTGAGTTGTGAAACGGAGCTCCAAGCTTTGTCGGACGGATCCCGGCTCATCGGTGAACCTCCCTACCACCTTCGCATGTTCCGTAGTGTGCTAGCACTTGAGTTTTTGCCACAAAAACTCACTCTTGCCTCCCTCATGCTCACGGTTTTGTAATGAAAACAGTGAGTGATTTTTGCCCATTTGGGCGTAAGCCAAAAGAAAGAAATGGAGAGAGATGAAGTTGTGTAATGGTTGGTCAAACCTTTTCCAAAAAGGTTTATATATTTTCAATAAAAAATACAAAGCATTTCCAAAAAAAAATCAAATAAATAAAATGGTAAACACTCCCACCAACTTTCACTATTACACCCACACCCATCAACTATTCATTGTCACTTTATTAAAGTGACTTGATGTGTGTCTTTCAATCAATCAACTCAATCACATCAATCAATCACATCACTCAAAGTGATTTTTGATTTGACGCTTGATGTGATGAATGATTTGACGCTTGATGTGACTTGCGTTGCCGCACTCGAATTCGAAATACGAATGCGCTCACAATCACACTCGGGCTCGGTTTCGTTAATTCCAAATTAACGATTTATCCGTCGCGTCGTAATTAAATGATTACGCCTAGCAAATTCACTATTCACGTCGCTAACGAATTAATTCTAAATTAATTCGTTCACCCGAATTAAAATCTAATTTTAATTCCGCGTCGAAATCTAATTCCGTTTAATATATCGAATATATTAATTTAATCGATTAATTTCAAATTAATCGTTCTCTCTCTCTAGACGATATTTTATCCTAGATAAAATATCTCCGTAATTAATCCCAGATTAATTTTCTCTCTCTCTCATCTAATTAATCCCAGATTAATAAAAGAGTGCGAGTCATACGTCATCGGTGGATTATCGGGAAGCGACCCATGAGATCCCCGGATAAGTTGGCAGTAAATACGGTCGTCGGAGTATCTGAATCGCGTACGTACCAAGTACTACGTTCTACCGATTTACGAGACAAGGTCGGCTTCTAGCAAAGTACGAAGTCTACCCAATTCTCCGGTCATATCCATATAGAATATATAAGGATCTATATCAAGCGTAGTATATCAAGTATAGTGTATATCGGCCCAGTATCGGATAGTCACGTGCTAGGGCTGGAGCTGGATAAGTGTCTGCCCCGTCCGAAGCACATGTCGGATGTCTGGTAACTAGTCTCTATAATCGGGTATATATAACCTTGTCATAATATCCCGATGGCCGGCCAGCACTTAAGAGCACTAATACCGTATCCTACGTGACATCATCTCCAATATGACTGAAGTGATACTTCCGTCTTGACATCACACCCAATACACTACGACTCTCTGATAAACCCAGAAGTGGTGTACGCAGAACCGGTTAAAGCCCTGTACCACCAAGACCAAAGTCTATCGATTATCGTAAGTATTAGCGATGTAAGTCTCAGGTTAAGACTATACACACCTACCTTGATTTCGGCCTCCCATAGACACATAGTCATAATACTAATGGGATTCCGAGGGGTCTATCCAGAGCGAAGCTGTTTCCCGTACCATCGGTGAAACACGACCTCCTATCGCACTTGTATAAGTATCCGATACTTATATATATGAGAACTATGCCGTTGTGCCCTCACAACGCACACAAGTGCAAAACTAGCCTATTCCGCATTATCGATGTCCAGTCTCGATAATACTCCGGCTAGGGATATTCAATGATTAATCTTCGGGGACTGATACTATCTCATATCATTCTCAGTCCAGGAACTAATCATAGGGACCTCTCTTCATTTATATATCTATGGTGATCTAATCACAAATGATGAGAGTGCAATTTCCTTGTCACATAGTTAATTTGCTACAACAACACAATGATCTGTGCAAATAGTGACGCTATGGGTCATTTTGTCCAACAATCTCCCACTTGGCACGTAGCGAGTCACTCAAGTGTCCCACACCCGAACTATGTATGGTTCACTTAAATTGCTGAGAAAAGGTTTTCGTCAGTGGATTTTCATGATTATCGTCTGACGCGATTTATACGATCATCACATCGCCACGATGTATGATCCGAACGAATAAGATGAATAGTCGAAGTATATATCTGGATCGTTGATGAGACCATTAATTCTTTAGCCTGTGCTGACGCCTAGCTCAGCTGCTAACAGAACTATATCTAATCTAATTAGATTTATTATTGACCCAGATGGCTTCTATTGCTGCCTCAGCTGCTGCAATTAATCAGTATTTGTTGTTTATTTGGTAACAGTATCTTGCTTGGAAGATTTCCAGCTTACTATACCGTTATTCAAACTGTATAGTACCTTTTGCGACTTTCAGTCGTTTTATCGGTATGGAACCTTGCAGTAGTGATCCCAGTCACTTCAAGTTCTCCTTCTCCACAGATTAAGACAGCATCCTTAGATCTCTAAGATTCTAACGGATGTTCTTAACATCAATCCAGTGACTATCACTTGTATTGACCCGATTGTGACTCCATATGCTCGAAGCGTATGAGACACCATATCAAGTACATTTTAAATGTACAATTTCCAAGAGAGTGTTAACAACTCCAAATCTATCCTAGTAGATCTTTATTCCTTGAATAAAGGTTATTACTCCCAAGAATTCTACGGAGAATTTTCTTGAAAACCAAGCTTTCGCTGATTGTTTTATATGGGAATTTCATTTCCAAGAAATGAATATGTTATCATTATTTTATTAAAGGACATTTATTGTCAATGCACTCCCACTAACTTCCTTATATGCACAAGAATCATTCTTATTTTGAATTGAATCATAGACCATTATGATTACATCAAAACGATGATTCCAAGAATCTAATGCTTGCTTCAATCCAAACATAGATTGAATAACCTGCAAACCTTGCTTACCGGTTTTAGTACGACAAAATCGTCAGGATGTTGTAAACATCCTCCGAAGGGTTTCCGTTTAAGGAAAGCGATTTTGATCTTTAACTGACATTTCATACATGAAACGTGCAGCTACTGCAAGCATTATCCAAATGGATTTGTCGTGGCAACAGGTAAAAGGTTGAACCGTAATCAACACAATGTTGATAACGATACCTTTCCGCTACAAGCCTAGCTGTATACGTTGTTATGTTGCCTTCCACGTATGTCTTCCTAGAAGACCTTTACAGTACCGACAGACACAATGCCTTGCGGTACAACAACCAGTGTCCAAACATAGTTGTTATACATGGAATCCATTTCGGACTCATGGCACTTTGCCATAAAGGGAGTCGATACCTAGTATCACTTCCTCAAAAAGTAGTCGGATGGTATACCTCCATAGGATTGATATCTTTATAGGTGAGATCAAAAATCCATACCCTAGGTTGTTTTCTGACTCTCTCCGATCTACGGGGTTCTTGTGTATTCGAAGATTAATGGTACAAATTCATCATTTGATGAACTGTTTATGTTCCATTAAGGACTTCGTGCCTTGAACAGTATTACTCTGATTTCATCGAGTTTTACTGTCCTCCCACTGTCCACTGCATATCGGTATTCCTCTTAGGAAAACCGCATGGTGAGCAACAATTACATTGTTCTCTTGTGAGATGTTTAAGTACTATACTTATGGTTTTCCCTAGGATAACCTACATTTAGCACTTATCCGATTTGGGTTCTAGTTTGGCATCATCCAAACGTAAGCCTAGCATTCCCAAATCAAAAGGAGTGTGAAACCCAGTTTCTTTCCAGTTCATATCTAATATGAAGTCTGTCAAACAGAATTTAATGGAACCTTATTCTAAATAATTTCTGCACTGTTTACGCTTATCTTTGAAGGAAAAGGTAGCTCAGAGCGACTCATGATTAACCTTATCATGTCCAACAAAATTCAGTTTCTCTGTACGGACACACCGTCAAACTGACGTGTTCCAGGAGGAGTCCTTATTTGAAAGAATACTATACTCTTTCAAGTATAATTGAAACTTAATGTTTAAGTATTTTCCAATACGGTCTTACCGTGACGGCATAATACTATAGCCGATCTGTTTTTCCACTTCGTGTCGAAACTCTAAATTTTCTGATCTGTGTTCTTCAAAAGAAACACATAACCATAACGTGATGCCACATCCGTTAAGGTCACGAAATATACATATTCACATCTAGCCTAGCTAGATATGGGCCCACTTACTTCACCATGAATAGGGCTAACAGATCGGTGGCACATATACTATTACAAAGTAAATAGTGTTTTTAGGTACTTTACCTAATAAACTAGATTCGTAGACCCTTTTTGAATAGTCAAATTAGTCCTAGTACCCACTCTTCAAAAGTGTGGATATACGAGTCTTGTTTAATTGTGTCCCAGACAACAATGCCACAAATAAGTCTCTATTGATCAAATCAGTATGAGCTATTATTTTGTCATATTACATGTTCGAGATTTTTATTTATATATTCAAAATATAAATACTGTTACTCACATCTAATGAGTTTATCCTAATATCATTCTTTATATAATGAAACACGTTAGTGTTCTAGAATATAAAGGTCTATCCGCAACGGATTAAACACTGATATAAAGATAAAGTTCCTGGTCAAACTAGTTATATTATAACAGTTTCCTAATTTAGGTACATATCCAAAAGGCAGTTCCTAACTTAGGAATCTACGGTCGAAACAGTGACTTTCGTCCCGTTTCCGATTCGCAGAGAAATCTCGGCTTGAAGTAGTATCCTGCTCATAGCAGATTCTGAACAACAATACACATATTTTATGTACCACACTAAGTATTTAAAATCTAATTTCAATACTAGTAGTGAACATAACTTTGACAAACATTTTTAAAGTCAGAGCATTGCTCTTTCTTTAATTCCTTCGTGTCTGCCATATCCAAACGGTAGTCACTTTGGGATATATTTATTATCCTTTTAAATCTAAAGATAGATTTATGACAAGCATATTAAATTAAGCACTAAAGTCATCATCACATAAATCTTCCAAAGATTTTATGCTCTACTATTTGCTTAATTTTGGGCTTTGGTATAATAAGTTATTTTATCAAATAAAGTAACCTATTATTTATTCCCAATCGAAAATTAAATCATTTAAAACATTTAATCCGAGGATTATATATTTTAAATATTCAACTTTTCAATTCTTTCTTGATTTCAATAGTCCAACTATTTAATCAATTTATTTGTGATACTATTTATTATAATGATTATCATAGTCCAACTATACAATCAAATATGATTTAAATTAATTAACCTCAATTACATTGATTACTATAATCCAATTATAAAATCAACTGTAAATCGAAATTAATTAATTCAAATATATTGATTACTATAATCCAATTATATAATCAACTATAATATAGTCAAACTGTTTATTAAAACAACAATTTAAATATTAGTCCAACTAATACTTTTAATTATTTGACGAGTGATATTTGTTTGAGCGCGTATGGTGAGTAATTGAACGAATATTGCAAATTCAATTCTTGCCTCCCACTATTTTTCGTCGAGCCTCTAACCCTCTGTCGAGTACTCGGGAAACTGTGTTTCCTAGTGGGCTAGGATCCCGTTAAAGTATCACACAATCTTGACTTTGGCCAACAAATTGTATGATAGTTAACTAGGTAGATCTCGAAAATCAATTGGATCTCATCCAACTCCTAGATCCAGTAGGTGGACTTCCAAGTCCCAAACATATATATAATATATCTATATATCGAATATATACCCTAAACTTTTCCTCTGAATCAACTAGGCCTTGGCTTTGGCACAACAAACCTAGTGATCCCAGTCAAGCGCGGACCCATTGACATGGAAGCTTCGTAATCAATGTCGATGGACAAGAAGTGGTCTTGACTTTGGCCAACAAACCACAACTTGGACACGACACCGATATGGAACAAAGCCTCGTGATTAAAACACATCTTCGATGGACAAGGGCTTGACTTTGGCCAAAAACCCCTGCCAATCTCGGATCTTGAGCAAGAATCACTCAATGGAAGGAAAAGACGCATGATATTTAATGAGGGATTTTCGCGTGCAAATTGGCTACCAATTTAATTATCTTTGTTAAGGTCTCATCATCATACACCCTTAAACATGCATTCTAAATACATAATAAAGTGCATATGAAAATAAATAATAATGATATGCGGATGGATACTTAACACATTGATCCTAGATCAAATCTCTCCCTTTCTCACTCGAGCTTACACTACACTTCTAAAGAAACCTCATTTACATTGAGGGGAATAGGTGAGAAGAGAATACAAAGAGAATAAAGGTGATAAGGCTGGACACGCAGGTCCAATTTAATAAATCGAATTTATTACAATAATTTCCAAAATTGCTCACCCGACTAATATCCATCCGATATACATTATTCATTCATCACAACCACGTATTCACACACAAGCACGCTATCAATCAATCTAATCAAATTAATTAATCTGATAATTATTTGATCATCCAATGTTCAAACAACGATTTGATTTTGTTCGAGTCAAACTCGGTTTGCGAATGAGTACTCAAAGTACGAATTCTCGAATTAAATTAAACTACGTCATTAAATCCAATTTAATATGCATTCAATTCCAATTCATTATTTAATTCCAAATTAAATATTACACTTTACTAATAAACCTTTTACGACTTAAATTCCAAATTTAATCGTAACACGTCTCAAAGACCGATCAACGTCCAACGTCAATTCGATTAAAGTCTAATGGGCTCTTAATTGATTTCTTAAGGCGTGGACTTTTGGTCAATTCGGGTCAATCCGAATAACCAAAATCCAATCCGGGATTTACCCCATAAGCCCATAAATCAATCTTGGCCCATTAGGCCCAATCAAACTTTAAAGGTTCATTAAGTCGCAATTGGGCTTAACGGAAGTGGTTTTGGGCCCAATTGGATCCAATCCATTTGGCCTAAACCCAACTTGATGAAACCAAGCCCAATAGGCCCAATTACAACATTAGAAGCCTAAATCCAATTTAAGGCCTAAATAACTAAATCACATAAATCCAATTCCGTAATTTAATTACCTAAAGTGCATTACATGATTAATCACCTAAATCAATGTTTCTAAAACACTTAATTAGTCCAATTAATCATGCTAAACATCATCATCACATGTCTAACACATAAATGAAAAAATCAAACCCATTACATGCTTTAATGCTCTCGGCCAAGGAGGGATTTTGTGTCCGATTTGGTTTCAATCCAATCGAACCCACAATCGACATTAAATCAACATCCTAAATGATTTCATACACATCCAATTGTTCAAAATCAAAATATACCAAGACATTAGGGCATAATAAGATTCGGCCAAGGTGAAATAATTTGGGGATTTTTGTTCAATTCAAAATCCAATCCAATTAGTTTCAAATTAACATTATCCTTAACGATTCCAACTCATCAAATGAATCAAAATCAAAAAATTCCAAGAACCCAAAATCCACATTACATTCGGCCAACATCATAAATTTGGGGAAAATTGTTCCAAACACATTTTCTTGAAATTGATCAAATCAATCTTCAATATAACATATATTAAGCATGCTCAATCATCCAATTTCAATAAATCATGCTCAAATACAAAATACCCAATTTTAAGCCCTACATTTTCATGCTTGAACCTATAGCTCATGATGCCATTGTTAGGTTTGTTTCTAGGTCCCAAGATCAAGCAAGACATGAAAACAATGTGTGAACACATCAACGGAGGTAGCGGAATACTCACATTGATCGGTTGAGACGATTTGAAGACGAATGAAGCCACTTTGCTCACTGCCAAGGACGCCCACTGCATGCAGTTCACTGCCCTCCATTTCAGAATTTAGAGTTGTGAAACGGAGCTCCAAGCTTCGACGGACGGATCCCGGCTCATGGGTGAACCTCCCTACCACCTTCGCATGTTCCGTAAGTGTGCTAGCACTTGATTTTTGCCACAAAAACTCACTCTTGCCTCCCTCATGCTCACGGTTTTGTAATGAAAACAGTGAGTGATTTTTGCCCATTTGGGCGTAAGCCAAAAGAAAGAAATGGAGAGAGATGAAGTTGTGTAATGGTTGGTCAAACCTTTTCCAAAAAGGTTTATATATTTTTCAATAAAAATACAAAGCATTTACCAAAAAATAAATCAAATAAATAAAATGGTAAACACTCCCACCAACTTTCACTATTACACCCACACCCATCAACTATTCATTGTCACTTTATTAAAGTGACTTGATGTGTGTCTTTCAATCAATCAACTCAATCACATCAATCAATCACATCACTCAAAGTGACTTTTGATTTGACGCTTGATGTGATGAATAATTTGATGCTTGATGTGACTTGTGTTGCCGCACTCGAATTCGAAATACGAATGCGCTCGCAATCACACTCTGGCTCGGTTTCGTTAATTCCAAATTAATGATTTATCTGTCGCGTCGTAATTAAATGATTACGCCTAGCGAATTCACTATTCACGTCGCTAACGAATTAATTCTAAATTAATTCGTTCGCCCGAATTAAAATCTAATTTTAATTCCGTGTCGAAATCTAATTCCGTTTAAGATATCGAATATATTAATTTAATCGATTAATTCCAAATTAATCGTTCTCTCTCTAGATGATATTTTATCCTAGATAAAATATCTCCGTAATTAATCCCAGATTAATTTTCTCTCTCTCTCATCTAATTAATCCCAGATTAATAAAAGAGTACGAGTCATACGTCATCGGTGGATTATCGGGAAGCGACCCATGAGATCCCCGGATAAGTTGGCAGTAAATGCGGTCGTCGGAGTATCCGAATCGCGTACGTACCAAGTACAACGTTCTACCGATTTACGAGACAAGGTCGGCTTCTAGCAAAGCACGAAGTCTACCCAATTCTCCGGTCATATCCATATAGAATATATAAGGATCTATATCAAGCGTAGTATACCAAGTATAGTGTATATCGGCCCAGTATCGGATAGTCACGTGCTAGGGCTGAAGCTGGATAAGTGTCTGCCCCGTCCGAAGCACATGTCGGATGTCTGGTAACTAGTCTCTATAATCGGGTATACATGACCTTGTCATAATATCCCGATGGCCGGCCAGCACTTAAGAGCACTAATACCGTATCCTACGTGACATCATCTCCAATATGACTGAAGTGATACTTCCGTCTTGACATCACACCCAAAACACTACGACTCTCTGATAAACCCAGAAGTGGTGTACGCAGAACCGGTTAAAGACCTGTACCACCAAGACCAAAGTCTATCGATTATCGTAAGTATTAGCGATGTAAGTCTCAGGTTAAGACTATACACACCTACCTTGATTTCGGCCTCCCATAGACACATAGTCATAATGCCAATGGGATTCCGATGGGTCTATCCAAAGCGAAGCTGTTTCCCGTACCGTCGTTGAAACACGACCTCCTATCGCACTTGCATAAGTATCTGATACTTATATATATGAGAACTATGCCGTTGTTCCCTCACAACGCACACAAGTGCAATACTAGCCTATTCCGCATTATCGATGTCCAGTCTCGATAATACTCCGGCTAGGGATATTCAATGATTAATCCTTCGGGGACTGATACTGTCTCATATCATTCTTAGTCCAGGAACTAATTATAGGGACCTCTCTTCATTTATATATCTATGGTGATATAATCACAAATGATGAGAGTGCAATTTCCTTGTCACATAGTTAATTTGCTACAACAACACAATGATCTGTGCAAATAGTGACGCTATGGGTCATTTTGTCCAACAATAACAACAGTAGAAATTAAGACCTCGTGGGATCGATATTTTTATACTACTTGAGCGATACATGCACTTGTGTTATGTGTGTGATTTCACCCGATCAGCTGTACAACCCAAGGCTTCAAAAAATGAAGATTTGGTTTTCGACCTATCCATAACTCATATGGTGCAGTGGTAACCAATTTTGAAAGCAAATGGTTAAATACGTAAGTGACAGTTAATAATGCATCACCCTAGTAGGAAATGTGTTTGTACCATTATAGATAAAACCATCACAGAAATAGTTTTATTTCTTCTTTTCGCAACACAATTTGATTATGGAGTAGCGAGAATAGTCAGCTGACATTCTTGTCCTTTTCATCACATAACTTTCTGAACTAATCAAATAAGTATTCATGACCACAACCAGTTTTAATGTTTTAATTTTTTTGGCTGGTTAATTTCTACCAAATTAATAAATCTTGCAAAACAATCTAATATTTCAGATTTATGAGTAATCAAATATACATGACTAAAGTGCATGAAACCATTTATAAATCTGATGAATAGTATGCTTCGTGCTTTAACCTTATATTCATTGAATCATAGATATCCGAATGAATTAATTACAATGGAAATTACACTCTAGTTCATTTTTCAAATTATTTTCTTGTAGTTTTTCCGACCATGCAATGTTCACTAGTAAATAAATCTACCTTGTCAATGTCTTTAAGGGAACCATCTTTGGCTAAACTGGTCATTTACTGTTGGTCATTAAGGCCAAGTCTACATTGCCACATAATGACATCATTGTCACTATTGATAGATAATGTTGTTGGAGTTGGTGCTTGGAATGCCAATCAGAATAATGTATTATATATTTTATTATTTATTAATAAAATAACTATATTTTCATTTCAAACCTTATTAATGGTAATGTAATTATGCATATTAAATAGATGTATAAATATGCTAAGAATGACATCGATCTTAGAATATTCTTGTAGTAATATTGGACACTAGATGACCCGATATTGAGATAGTATTACTATTATAAACTATTATTAAAGTATATATATTATTTATTGTTGGTTTTTGAATATGGTCGAATTCCTATAACCTAAAAGACTAGTATATATTGTATATTGGAATCGGAAGCTCTTATAGAAGTGTGGGTATTGGTTGGACCAAATACTGAATGACTGATAGATGATTCCTAATAGTTGGAAGTACACACCACTATCAATAGGAATCTCCTCGAGTCGAGTAACATATGTAATCCTTTGAAAATATAATAACATTGATTTTGTGTGAGATCCTCCACACTTTGATGCCATGTATGTCAGAAACCTTTCATAGTCTGGCCTCTAGATGTTTATTGGGTGTGGACCGATGCACTCGTTAATCAAGTGTGTATCAAGATATGATCTTTCGTCTCGTATGTGTACCATAAGGGGTTTAGGTATCCATGTGAATAAGTAACGATTCTTAAAGACTTTGGCCAAAGTCGATCAACTAGGGTGGATTGCATTAGTTGTAAGGAATTGTGGACATGTCTACATGAGATGTGTGCCTCGGAAACTTGTAGGTGTATTCTATATTTCTTAAGCACAACTCGGATAGCCTACGACAGAGAGATTGATAAACTTATGTGATAACTTCGACTTGTAAAGTTCAGAAAGTCTGTTCATGTTCTTCACGAATTCGGAGGTGACCGAATTGCGTACAGAGTAGCTAAGTTTATATGACAAATGTGTCTGAACTTAGAGAGTCCCACAATATGAAGTGTATTCGTTGAGAACGGGTAGCCGACATTTTTTATAATAAATAATATTCGATATTATAATTATCAACTAAGATAATTAAGTATTAATTGATAACATTGATTTTTTACTTTGACTTAATTGGATTAATTGGATTAATTCAATATTTACACAAGGGCTTTGTCGTAATTTCATAATTATCTCTACCATTTGAGGATATTATTGTAATTGCAAGTATGTAATTATAGGTGTATTTGTTTTGATTTAATTGGATTAAATCAAAATGGTAGACATATAACTAATCCATTAATTAAACTTTATCTTGATTTAATTGGATTAAATCATAATGGTAAACAACGGTTATTAGTCACACCTAATTATAAATATTTAGACAAATTAAATTAAGTGTAGGCACTGTATTTTTGCATATAAGTCCCGATGATGAGCCTCGTATGGAGGTACTACCCTTTACGTTGCGGAAGTCGCAGGAAACGGACGTCAGAAGGGAAAAGTCAGAAATCAATACCTTGTTGGACCTAATTCGTTTGCTTAACTTCGAGTTCGCTCGTTGGGTCTCTATTTTGAAATTTATCCTCGGCCCAAAACCCCGCAACCTACACGGGGCCAGCACACCCAAGCCCACACACCACCAAGCCATACACAAAGCCCACCAAAAGAACCAACCACACACCCAAGCCTTCCAATCACACGCCCAAGCCCATCAATCCCCTCCCAAATAATAATTAACACATTAAACACATGTTAAAATCAAATCAAATCACTTTCCCGAATTAAAGAAATCAAATTAAATCACATTTCTAATTAAATTAAATCACATGCCTAAACTAAATCAAATCCCACAAATTACCTTTCTAAAGTGAATAGATTTTTCCTTATGACACACTAATTAGAGATACCCCCCATAATTACATATTTCTTTTCCTTCCCGTACAAGGAAAGTCCTAAACTTTTCTTATAAAAATGACCATAAACCAACCATTCATCCCCCTAGCATTCACGCTCAACAAAGAAGAACATCCCTCCACATTATAGAGAATAAGAAGCCTCCATACAGCCCCTTGCACCACCGAGAATATCACCACAAATTCCCCTTCCATCACCGAGAACATCACCATAAATTCCCCTTCCATTACCGCAGAAACAGTAGCCTAAATGACCATCTAAACTACCATGAAACATAGCCCAAAAAAACTGCATCATTCACGCCCAAATTGCCCGCAAACAGCCCCTATAATCCCACCACACTGTCCTAACACTACACCTTAAAACTGCATCAAACAGTCTACCAAACTGCATCATTCACGCCCAAACTGCCCGTAAACTGCACCTTAAAACGGTAACCTGCACCCATAAATCGCACAACCAGTCCCTAAAAAACTACACTAAAAAAACTGCAAACCAGTCCACCAAAACCGCATCTTTAACCACAAACCAGCCCATCAAAAACAGCAGCCCAAAAACACCAAAAACAGTAGCCAAGAACACAAAAAAATAATAGCCAAAAACAGAGAAAACAGTAGCCCAAAACAGCGAAATAGCGAAGGAAAACGTTGAACAAGTGAACCGGAGGAGTTGCGGAGCATTAACCCTTCCGACGGCCGTGTAATGCACTTCCAAGAGGCGACTTAAAAGGTAAAACCTAAGGGCACCCTTTTATTTATTCTCGTTCATTCTTTTTCTGTTATTTATTATTATTTCTTCGCATGCGTATTGTTGGTATATATATGTTGTGGCCATTGGACGACCTAGACGTAAATTCCGTAGCCGAATCTTGGTAGCACGGTATGTACTTGGGATATAATTCCACGTACCGCTTGAGAAATGCACATATTTCGTTTCATCCACTCTTGTGTTTATCTAGTGTTTATTAGAAATAATATGTTATTTTCATGCATGATTTAGTTCTTTCTTTCATGTTAGGAATTTGAGTATCTCTCTTTAATTTTATGCTTAGACAATTGCTATTTATTATGTTTCTGCACTTATCAATTTAATGCGTTCATGAGATTTTGTGTTTGCCGTTATGTCGACTTACTTTTATGCATGCAAAATTAGATATAGGTTGTATGCAAACTTAGATGAAGGTTATTCTTGCGTAGGTATGTTGCGTAGACTCGGTTATATTATTGCATAAATCTGTTCATTACAAGTGGCATAAGTAAGGGACCATTCTGAACCCAATGGTTTGAGGTCTTCCCTTGCGAGGGGTGAGTGCGGCCTTAAATCATTTCCCAGTTCACACTGGATGGCGACTCCATTATTCTCTGGTTTAGTCCCCCGCGGGCTACTCCATACTCCCGACTGGGCCGCAAGCCCGGAACAGCGTCACCGATTTATGTGTCCTACATTAAGCCCATAAAAGTTGATTATAATTTTTATTAATTAAAAATTATCTACGTTTTGCTATAAATAGCAAACTTGAGCAAATGGTTTAATCCAGCTTGAGAAAGCTAAATACAAGTAAGAATTAGAGAAATTGGCCTAAGTTAGAGAAGCGTTTATAGAAGCTTTGTGAGATCTCTGCAACATTTCAATTAGGATAAATCAAGATTGGATCTTGGAGTGAAGCTTGCTAGAATTGGAATCAAGATTGGATCTTGCAGTCAAGCTTGCTAACTTTGGATTTTCTCCACAATATTTCAACAAGAAGAAATAGATTGGATCTTTGAATCAACCTTGCTAGGCAAGTTTGATCTTCACCAAAAGCTATGTTTTTTTTTATTAGTAAGACATATAGTGATGAATTATGTATTATATACATAATGTTGAAGTTAGGCTAATTAATTGTGTTATGATGCTTTGGAAATATAAATACAATATGTTTATAATTGGGTCAAAATATTTATGTTAAACATAGACATAAAATTAGAGTTTGGAACTCTAGATAATAGCTTGGAGCTAAGTCTACCATTCTAGAATCACTTGACCACCTTTGAGTACCTAGAATTGTTTATGAGTCATTTCATTGTGGAATTCTAATTTGGTTTGTGTTTTGGATTCAAAATTTACGCAAGTACATATTTGAATAAATTTATGTTTGGTAAAAATATTTGATATTTTGAAAAACTTGATTTTTATTCTATAACATATGTTGATATTGATTTTGATGTTGAAATTAATTTCGGGTGTCTTGAAAGTATTTAGGGAAGGTCAGAAATAATTATGGTTAAAATCCATAATTACTTTAGCTCTCTGTAAAAGCTCTCTATTTACAGAGAGCTAAAAGCAAAAAAGTAATGTTGAAATTAAAAAAAAAAAAACACGAAATGCGCACAATGAGCACACACTCAAACTTGTTTTTCTTCATTCTTGAACGCCCGGACTCCAATTTTACTTCGGTTTTTTCCTATACACTCATAATGGAATATAGTATTTCATTAAATTATTTAAAATATCACTCATACTTGATATACATGGGATAGACCTATTTCTATTGTGTGAGGTACTGATCCGACCTTAGGGATCCCACAACCCCCCAACAAATGTAACTAAGGAAAAACTAGTGTTGCTATTAAAAGTATTCAATACTTAATATAATAAAACCATATTGAAAATAACCAGAATGAAAGTGTATTATTTCTAAAACATATCAAGAGCTTATTGATGAAGTTCAATTTAAAACTTAGATTTAATAAAACCAACACAAAAACTAAATTTAGACGGATGTGTGGAACATATAATACATCATGTATGAGTAACATTTTCCATCATACAGGATCAACTTGCATGTGCTCATTACTTTGACTTTAATTCATGAGTTGTTGCCGACGTATATCTATTTCACCTTATGTGAAATTCTTCAAAATTCCATAAAGGCATCATTATCCTTCACTGCATAGCCTATGACGCTTTAGTCTTCTTAGACTCAGAAAGTCAAATGCAAAATGATCTTGCTTGGAACAGTTAAAGCATTCAACATTTACCATGTTTGTCTTATTAAGAGGATAGTTTCCTTCTCGCTTTGATTTGATTTCTGTTTCTTTTTTTACTTAAAAAAATATTGTTCCTTCCCTGACCGTGACCCACAACCATAAAATTTTATTCTCTTTCCAGTGCCTCCAAACTTGTTATTTTTAGTCATATACACATTAGTATTTGACTTGAGTAGCATCGAGGTTTTCACTCTCTAATTCCAAGTGGTATCTAGCATCATCAAAAGTTTTAATGTGTTCATTGTTGGTCAAATATATTTGCATATACTTCTGGTTATTTGGAAGAGAATGAATAATAGCTTGGACTTGATACTCATCTATTTTTTTTTTTTAAAAAATAAAAAATAGAATTTTCTAGTTCACTGACATTGTATGATATTTTACGTAAAGCTTTGTCATTATAAGCTCTTGATTATGAGTGACCTCAGTTTGGTTATAGTCGTACTATCACATCTTTGGGCTAATGTGGATCACATGTCCTTAATTAGGTCAAACTTTTCAAAATTTTTAATGATGTCATTATGCATGCTGCTTAGTAACGAAATATGAGCAGTGGAGTTATTTATCTTCCAAACTTTATAAGACTTACGGTCTCACCTGTGATGGATCGTGGTTGTTGGGGTTGATGCTTTGCACTATAATTCGTATCGTATTTATGATCTATTCATGAATATGAGTAATCATTTTTTTCCATAATATTACATATTTAATGATAGCATCTCTTGTCTTTTATATAATATTCAATATAATTTAGTTCATATCGAAACAAATTGAAGTTTAGTGATGTATATATTAGACAAAGACCTGAGAATATACAGTAATCACATAGTTACAACGAGACTTGTAATTGGCATTAGGAAGTGTCATTACCTATGGTATATTTACAAATAAAGTTCGTGATCGAAATTTAGTGACACATGTAGGTTAGTAAAATTCGTGGAATCCAATACATAAAGTATATTTAGACTTGGTCTGATAGTTTATTCTAATGAACCATAAGTCTTAAGAAACTCGTATGACATGTAGGTGTTTATTTGATGAGCACTGACTGACTAACAAAATGTATTCCTAATAGATGTCACACCAACATTAATATAAATTTTCCCGAGTCAAGTAGCATATTTAGTCCTTTGACTTGAGATACCACTAGCATAAGTTAGCGCGTGCTCCCATCTGTCAGGAATGTCCTCCCATATGCCAGGCACGTATTTGCTCATGTGTTCGTGTGCTTTATGCCTAAACAGTCGACATTCCATTTTATATTGGTACCACAGTATGACAATTTATAATAGAAAACTTCTTTTCAACCGACATGTCGTTTTCTTTTTAAATTGACGTACAACATATCGTACATTTATTGACCACACAGACAACATGTCATTTTGTTAAGTGGAGACGCATCCCACGAAAGCAAAACCAACATGTCGTTTCATTCTTAAACATTCATACGACTTGCCGTATTTTGTTCCAGTGTGCGGTTGACATGTCATATCACTACAAGAAATAACATCTTTAGTGGCGAAATTTTAGTGGCGAAATTTATTTCGCCACTAAAATGTTACTTTTAGTGGCGAAATATTATTTCGCCACTAAAAGTAACATTTTAGTGGCGAAATCAATGGCGAAGATATATTTCGCCACTAATTATTCACTTTTAGTGGCGAAATATAATTTCGCCACTGAAATAAATTTTTAGTGGCGAAAAATCCAATTTTAGTGGCGAAATATTTTCCCTACTAGTTACCAAAAAATTTTGGCGCCCCTTTCCCGTTTTCTACAGTTCCCAGAATACATTTTTTATTTACAAAACGAAAATCCCCAAAATCGATCTTTACCCACCAAAATCCACCAAAATCCCTAGGCATTTCTTCAAACATCCACCAAAATCCAACCCCTCAGCATCAAACGAAACCCACCAGCACTTCTTCGAAAATCCTCAGCACAAGGTCACTTCGGAAGCAGAGCAGTAGTGGACCGATCTTGAGAGGTATGGTGATATACTTCTAATCTTCTTCATCAAAATCACTTCTTCTCTGCTTATCTTCTCTTTTCATTTCTATGGGTTTATAGGTTTTTGGGTTTTTTGAAAATGAAAACAGAAAAGGTTTTTGGGTTCTTCATCAAAATCACTTCTTTTGGGTTTTTGCGTATAGCCCCTCTGGCTTTCTTCTGGTCGCCACTTACTTCATTATTTAGCAACGAAAGTGAGAGGCTACAAAGACAATAACAAAAAGCAAGATAGCTTTTAATTAGCAGAAGAGAATCCAACCAGAACAGAGCACATTATTCATCCCATTTCTTGATTTGCAACTTAATAAGAGAATCAATGCTCGTGGGCAGCGGCCATAAACTAAAGCAAAACCCAACAACAACACAACACCCAAATAATAATTAATAAATAAATAAATAAATAAAAATAAAAATAAAAACAACAACTTCAAGAATATTACTTGAAACAACAAAGAATAACCCAAATTTGCAAAAGAAATTATCTTTCCTTCAATCATTTGTTTATGAATTTTTGATGATTGATTGACACCCATTAACTATAAAGTTATAAACTTTCAGGTTCCTCATTTGTAAGCAAGAAAATAAATGTGAAAGTTAAAATTTTCAAGAACTGAATGCGAAGAAAAGCCAAATTTAATTAATTGATTAATTAATTTTTTTTTAACTTTTTAGTGTTATTCTCTGTATATATTTTAATGGGCACCAACCTGGATGATAACTTA
This sequence comes from Zanthoxylum bungeanum, assembly GCA_019454045.1. Classification (NCBI taxonomy): domain Eukaryota; kingdom Viridiplantae; phylum Streptophyta; class Magnoliopsida; order Sapindales; family Rutaceae; genus Zanthoxylum; species Zanthoxylum bungeanum. The sequence goes on along the minus strand of SKCR01040471.1, from coordinate 57,154 downwards.
TGAGCAAGAGAAAGCTTCCCTACTTTTTCCAGCCTTTTCATTTTCTTTCTTGCTTGCCATTATTATTTTTTTGGCTGCTCAAGTCCCACCTATAAAAAGTTTTCTTTGTTTATACACCTTGGAAATCCAACACTGAAACATCCTCCTTCAAACTATAAATTCATGTCACTGGTTTTGATCATGAGATGTTTGGATGATTAAAAGCACTTTGTAAGTAGTTAAAAAAAAAACACTTTTATGGTAATTGTATAACAATTATTTAATTGAAAAAGTTAAAAGACTGTATAAATATTTGATAGATAAAGCAGAATAAGTTTAATTAATAGAACCAGAGTATGATACAAGATTTAGTTATATTTTTAGGAAGTAATTTTGCTTTCACTTATTCAATATGTGTCTAATTATACCTTGAAGCTGATTATGAAATTGAGATTGCCTGTAGAGGGTTTTGGCTGTGATTATTGGAGGAGCTTAAGAATGGGATTTTTATGTAATTTGAGCCTATTATTTGACGTCATTACTTGTATTGGTTTGTTGGAGCTTTGTATTGTATAGATTTGGGATCTGGCTACTATGATTTTATTTGGTAATATATGAATTTTAGTTGCTGATTGAAATTCATGTGAGTATTTGATAATTTTGCTATGCTTATGTATAATTATTGTGAAATATTTAATTTTGGGTGGGATAGATGATTCTAATTGGTTGAGAGAAATGTGTAATGCATATCAGCTATCAATAATATATTCTATGGTAGAGAGAAAGTGATTATTGAAATTAAAGAGTGGTCTATCGATAGGTATAGGCTAAAGTTACATGTCCATTTCTTCTAAGGTCCTAGCCTAAGGTTTAAAGAGATTAATTTTCAATTTCAATCAGTAGATATGGTAAAATTTCATAGTAGAAAATAAGGACTTTTACTAACAAATGGACTTGTCCTTTTCATTTCCGGTAGGGAAGTCAAGAGGCACAGGAGGCACATGATTTGCTGTGGCAAGGATAATGCATACAACTAATATTTTAATTTGCTAGAAAAATCATAAGAGACTTAATCCTTTCTTGATTTTTCTTTCAGAGCTAGCACATCCTCTGGATCTATAGTTGGAAAAGTATTGTCACTTGAGAAGGTATGCCTTGTTATGTGCATTATTTTGGTTTTTATTTTCATATTGTTATAATCTATATCTGATATTGCATGTTTATTTGGTTAATTCAAATTAGGATACTACAAAGGAAGCCAAATAAGGTGTTTCGCAATGAATAGAGAGTGGATTAATCATAAAAGTTTAAAAGATAAGCGAACTCCAGAATATAAAAACGGTATCAATGAGTTTCTTAACTTTGCATTTGAAAGGGTAGGAAGCAATAGAAAAATAAGATGTCCATGCTACAACTGTTTGAATTGTATTTTCCATGATAGAGATGTGGTTTTCACTCATTTGATTGTTTATGGGATATTAAAAGACTATAAAATTTGGTCTTTGCATGGAGAAGATACTGAAGATAATGAAGTAAATGGAGATTCTGGTGGGAATGATGATTTTGATGGATTTGATGAGACTATTCCTTTAATCCATGATATAACAAACGTAAGATCTATTAATTTAAATGAAGGTGTGGCTGAAGTGGGTTGTGATAGTACGGAAAATGACCTGTACATGAAAAGTTTACTAGATTGATGGAAGATGTCGAGCAAGAGTTATTTCCTGGTTGTAAAAGTTTCTCAAAGTTGGAATTTATTGTTCATATTCTCCATTTAAAATGCATCAATGGTTGGAGTGATAAATCTCTAACTATGTTGCTTGGCCTTTTGTGAAAAGCCTTCCTTCATGATGAAAAATTTCCAAAAAATTCCTATGAAGTAAAAAAGTACACACATGATTTAGGTTTGAATTATACTAAGATTGATGTTTGTAAGAATGATTGCATTCTTTATCGAAAACAGTATGCGAATCTTCAGAGTTGCCCAGTCTGTGGATGCTCAAGATGGAGAAATGGTGGTTGTGAAGTTGAAAATGATAATCTTAGTGCTTGTTCAAGTAGGGGGAAGAAAAATTCCACAAAAAATCTTGCGTCATTTTCCATTAATACCAAGACTTCAAAGATTTTACATGTCTTCAAAGCTAGCATCTTATATGCGATGGCATAAGGAGAAACGCTCTGATGATGGGGTTCTGAGGCATCCGGCCGATTCTGGGCATGGAAATCTTTTGATAAGATGCATCCTGACTTCTCTTTGGATTCTTGAAATGTAAGGCTTGGGCTATCTTCAGATGGGTTTAACCCATTTGGAAATTTAAGCACTTCTTATAGCATATGGCCTGTGATATTAGTTCCATATAATTTACCACCTTGGATGTGTATGAAAAGTGATTTTTTCATGCTTTCTTTGCTAATTCCTGGTCCAAAAGCTCCTGGAAATGACATTGATGTTTATTTAGATCCTTTAATCGACGAATTGCAAGAGTTGTGGGATGTTGGGGTTGAAACGTATGACTCTTATACAACTTGTAATTTCAAATTACGAGCTGCATTATTATGGACCATTAATGATTTTCCCGCTTATGCGAATTTATCTGGGTGGAGTACTAAAGGAGCCCTTGCATGTCCATCTTGTAATGTTGATACGTGCTCTCAATGGTTAACACATGGTCGTAAATTTTGTTACATGGGGCATCGTAGATTTTTAGAAGCTAATCATAAGTGGAGGTTTGATAAAAAATCTTTTGATGGGTTAATTGATGACCGTTCTCGACCTAATCATCTTTCAGGTGATGATATTATCGACCAACTGAATGGTTGTGTTAATGTAACATTTGGCAAGGGTAATGGTAAGAGAAAGCGAAGTCACCCTTCTTTGATATATAATTGGAAGAAGAAAAGCATATTTTTCCGATTGCCCTATTGGAGCAAGCTCTTAATACGTCACAACTTAGATGTCATGCATATTGAGAAAAATATTTGTGATAATATTTTGGGAACAACAATGGGAGTAGCCGGAAAAAATAAAGATAATGTGAATTCTCGTATGGACTTTGAGGAGTTAGGAATCCGTAAGGATTTGCATCTTGTTGAAAATAATGGTAGATTACAAATGCCAATGTCTACTTTTGCATTGACTTTGAAAGAAAAGAGAAAATTTTGTGACTTCTTTGCTAGTTTGAAAGTTCCAGATGGATACTCTTCTAATTTCGCTCGATGTGTAAATCAAAGTGAGGGTAGGATTTTTGGCATGAAAAGTCATGATTGTCATGTGTTTATGCAAGATTTAATCGCGTCAACTTTCCATGGGATCTTACCGAAAGATGTTTATGAGCCTTTAGTTGAAATGGGGATGTTCTTCAAACAATTATGCTCAAAGGCTTTAAGGGTGGATGTGTTGGAAAGCTTAGAACACAAAATTGCAAAAACACTTTGCAAGCTTGAGCGAATATTCCCTCTATCTTTTTTTGATATTATGGTGCACTTGTGTATACATTTACCAAGTGAAGCAATGGTAGCTGGGCCTGTACAATATAGATGGATGTTTCCTTTTAAAAGGTATAAGCATATCTACTTTGATCTATGTATTTTCTTTATATTCCATATATATTCATGATGAGTTGTAAAACTTTATGGTTTTTTTTTTAAAAATAGGGAAATGCGAAAATTTAAAGGTTATGTGCGTAATAAAGCTCGTCCGGATGATCAAGAGCTGAGGGTTATATAGCAGATGAGTATATGACTTTTTGCTCTAGATATTTGGGTAGGGCGGAAACAAGATTCTCACGTAGAGATAGAAACTATGATGGTGGTGAAGCACAACAATCAGAGTTATCGATCTTCACGAAGACTGGAAAGCCCTTAAGTAAAGGTGTCTTTAAGAAATTGAGTTTTCAAGACTGGAAAAGAGCTCATTTATATATTTTAAGGAATTGTGAGGAGGTCCAACCTTACATAGAGTAAGTATTTTTAACAACTTAAAAATATTAATTTTTGTTAGTGCATTAGACATTGTATTGATAGTATTTATTATTTTAAATGAATAGGAAGTATGAATGTGATAATCATGAAGAAGAAGTTGAATTTATAAAGTGGTTTGATAATAAGGTTAGTATACAATGAATATTATCAATTATCAATGACATGATAAAGACATTGCTCTTACATTAACCTAATATGTTACCGTTTTGTGTAATAGATTACAGATTTATGGGCCAATGGTGATGAGAGAGTAAACAAAGAACTTTTATCTTTGGCGCAAGGTCCAATTAGGAGGATTTCTTCTTATAAAGGTTACATTGTGAATGGCTTTAGATTCCATACAAAGGAGCATGCTGACAAACGTAAAACCCAAAATAGTGGAGTGGTTGTGAAGTGGGATGTCAATAGTGGAGAAAGAAGACTATCTTGGATTAGTAAGAGACATTGTTGAATTAGAATATCCCGGTCCTAATAAAATTATACTTTTTCAATGTGATTGGTACGATGTATATGATGAGAAAAAAGGTATAAAGAATGAGCTGAATGCGGTTATCACAATTAATATCACACGTTTTTTACAAACTGATGAGCCATTTGTGTTGGCTAGCCAAGTTGAGCAAGTGTATTATTTGCCAGATCAACTGGACTCTAATTGGCGAATAGTAGTTAAAACAATTCCTCGCAACTACTATGATATGGCTTTTGATAAAAAAAATGGTGATGATAATGAACTATATTGCGATGTTGGAGAGCCTAGTTTAGTAGATGATTCCCATTATAGTGTGGTTGATTCAGATGATGGGGATATGTCATTAGTAAGGGTTGATATAGATCCAGAAACTGTGGATAGAAATGATGTGAACAAACTTAGTGGTTGGTGGTCTAAAAAGAAGAAGATGATGATGACGACGACGACGACGTAGACTCCATAAGTTATAATTCTAGTGAATGAACATTTTTATATGGTAAATATTTTTATATGAATATTTATAATATATTGTATTATGTTATTTATTATGATTATGTTGTTTCTATACAAATGTCAAATGTTAGTCCTTATATTTGCTTGTACTTTTCATAGATTCAATGGCAACTCAGTTGGAATCCTCACATGTGGAAGGATCTCATTCGAAACAATCTCGAGAGGCTGTTATACACCATACAGACACCTCTTGGGCCTAAACCCACACCTGATCAGACACTTGAGCTGGAGCTTTGGAAGACTCACAGCGATGATTGTGATACTGCTCAGTCTATTATGTTTGCTTCCATGACTCAACATTTCCGTCGACAGAACAGGGACTTGGATCCTTATAACATGTTGGCGAGGTTGCACGATCTTCACCGATCTAACAAAAGGTCGTAGAGATATGAGTTAGTAAAGAAGCTCTTCCGTTCACGTATGTCAGAAGGCATGTCTGTTGAGTACCATGTGGCACAGATGATTGCTGACATAGATGAGCTAGCTAAGATGGGGATAGTCTTTGAGGCTGAGATCACCATAGATATGATCTTATAATCTCTCCCCGACACTTGGAGACAATTCATCATAAACTATAATTTGATGAACACAGATGATACTCTTGGAGAGTTATTGTCTACTCTCAAGGAAGCTGAGAAGGAGCTTCTCAAGGGCAACAAGCGCGAGGCGCACTTTGCTTCGACATCTCAGACACTGAGGGCTGGGCCCAAGGCAACTAGAGGTGTGAAGAAGAAGAAGTATAAAAGAAAGGGGAATGCCAAATCGTCAAAAGCTTCCGGGAAGCCTAAGGACAAATCTCAGGATGTTTGCCTCCAATGCGGCAAGCGGGGTCACTGGAAGCGTGACTGCCGCGAGTACAAGGCACTCAAGAAGGAGATAAAGGCGGGCAAGGCACCGGCCTCAGGTATGTTTGTTATTGAAATAAATATGACTACTTCTAGTTTTAAAAATTGGATTTTTGATTCTGGTTGTGGTACTCATATATGTACTGATGTGTAGGATCTGCAGATTAACAGGAGACTGGCTTCAGGGGAGATTGATCTGCGTGTTGGAAACGGGACACCTGTTGCTATTTGGGCCGTGGGCAGTTTTATTTTGGAACTGCCCTCGGGGCATGTACTTGAACTAAATGACTGTTATTATGTACCTAGTTTGACTAGGAATATCATATTTGTATCTATGTTAACCCAATGTGGGTATACTTTTGTATTTCGGAGAAAACTAGAGGTTACTTATATAAAAATTATGTAGAAGTTTGCACTGCTGTTGTAAAAAATGGTCTTTATATTTTGAATATAAATTTATCTCCAACATATAATATAACAAACAAAAGGCTCAAAATGAGTAACAAAGATGAAACTTATATGTGGCACTGTTGTCTGGGACACATAAACAAGACTCGCATATCCACACTTTCGAAGAGTGGGTACTTGGACGAATTTTATCCAAATTCATATAACGTCTGTGAATCTTACTTATTAGGCAAACTGCCTAAATCACCTTTTAGTGGTAAGGGTGAATGCGCCACCGAACTGTTAGCCCTTGTTCATAGTGACGTTTGTGGGCCCATGTCTAGCCAGGCTAGAGGTGGATATGAATACTTCGTAACCTTTACGGATGATGTATCACATTATGGTTATGTGTATCTCATGAGACACAAGTCAGAAACTTTTGAGAAATTCAAAGAGTTTCGACACGAAGTTGAAAAACAGACCGGCAAGAGTATAAAGACATTACGGTCGGACCGTGGTGGCGAATACTCGAGCAATGAGTTTCTAGATTACTTGAAAGAATATGGTATTCTTTCACAGTGGACTCCTCCTGGAACACCGTAATTAAACGGTGTGTCCGAACGGAGAAACCGAACTTTGTTGGACATGGTTAGGTCTATGATAAGTCACACTGAGCTACCTATTTCCTTCTGGGGATATGCATTAAATAGTGCAATTCTTATTTTTCATAAGGTTCCGTCAAAGTCTGTTCAACAGACTCCGTATCAGATATGGACAGGAAAGAAACCGGGTTTCTCATTCCTGAAGATTTGGGGATGCTAGGCATACGTCAAACGTTTGGAAGGTACCAAGCTTGAGCCCAAATCGGATAAATGCCTATTCGTAGGATATCATAGGGAAACCAAAGGATATTACTTCTATCACCCACAAGAGAATAAAGTATTTGTTGCTCTACATGCGGTTTTCCTTGAGAAGGAATTCCTAAATACAGTGTTTAGTGGGAGGAAAGTAGAACTCGATGAAAATCGGAATGATACTATTCCTGGCATAGAATCCTCAACGGAACAAGAACAGTCCATCCGGGATGAGACTGTACCACAATCTTCTATTACACAAGGACCGCGTAGGTCGGAGAGAGCCAGGAAACAACCTGAGAGGTATGGGTTTCTGATCTCACCTCATGTAGATATTAATCTCATAGAGGATAACGAACCGGCTACGTATGAGGAAGCGATACAAGATATCGATTCCGCTTTATGGCAAGAAGCCATGAAGTCCGAAATGGATTCCATGTACACTAACCAAGTTTGGACTCTGGTTGATGCACCAGAAGGCGTAAAGCCTATTGGATGCAAATGGGTCTTCAAGAAGAAGACTGACATGGATGGCAACGTACAAAGCTAGGCTTGTAGCGAAGGGGTATCGTCAACGACATGGTGTCGATTACGATGAAACTTTCTCACCCGTTGCCATGATTAAATCCATTCGGATAATACTTGCAATTGTTGTATATTTCGATTACGAGATATGACAGATGGACGTTAAAACCGCTTTCCTTAACGGAAACCTTTTGGAGGATGTTTATATGTAACTGCCTGACGGTTTTATCGTGCCTAGACTTGCAAACAAGGTTGGTAAGTTAAATCAGTCCATTTATGGACTGAAGCAAACATCGAGGTCTTGGAACCAACGTTTTGATGAGATCATAAAAGAATATGATTTCATTCAAAATGAAGATGATCCTTGTGTATACAAGAAGGTTAGTGGGAGAGCACTGACTTTTATTTTCCTTTATGTTGACGATGTATTGCTTATAGGCAATGACATTCCCATGCTAACGTCGGTGAAAGTTTGACTTTCATTGAAATTCTCCATGAAAGATCTGGGAGAAACAGCCTTTATTATGGGAATAAAGATCTACCGGGATAGATCTAGAAAGCTGCTTGGACTCTCCCAGAGCACGTACATTGATAAAGTGTTGAAGAGATTCAACATGGATCAGTCCAAGAAAGGACTGTTGCCAGTGTCACATGGCATCTATCTATATAAGGACATGTGTCCTAAAACTCAGGATGAGAGAGACAACATGAGTCGGATACCGTTCGCCTCGGCAATCGGATCGATCATGTATGCCATGATATGTACGCGACCTGATGTCTCCTATGCTTTGAGCATGTGTAGTCGCTATCAAGCCGATCTAGGTGAATGTCACTGGATGGCGGTTAAGAATATCTTAAAGTATTTTAGACGAACTAAGGATGCTTTCTTACTCTATGGAGATGGAGAACTTGAGGTAACTGGGAATACTGATGTAAGTTTCCAAACCGACAAAGACGACTACAAGTCGCAATCAGGGTACATATTTTGTTTGAATAACGGAGCAGTGAGCTGCAAAAATCTTCCAAGCAAGAGACTGTTGCCGATTCAACAACAGAAGCGGAGTACATTGCTGCAGCTGAAGCAGAAAAGGAAGCAGTTTGGATCCGAAAATTCCTAATTGGATTAGGAGTAGTTCGGTTAGTAGTTGAGCCCGTTCCATTATATTGTGACAATAACGTGGTTATAGCGCAAGCTAAGGAACCGCGGTCTCATCAACGATCCAAGTATGTTCTTCGACGTTTCCATCTGATATGTGAGATCATACATCGTGGCGATGTGAAGGTCGAGAAGGTTGCGTTAGATGACAACATGGCAGATATGTTGGAGATCTCTAAGTCTCGAGGATCGAATACAAAGCATAAAATAAGTGCGAATACAATAGAGAATGTCGCGGAATACTTACATCGAGCGGTTGAGCGATGCGGCAACGAACAAAATGATTTTCTGCCCTCTTTGAAGCTCACGACAGTGAGCTACTGCAGTCCACCATTTTCAGCAATTGTTGGTCCCCCAAGCAAGCTCCAAGCTTCGTCAAACGATTCCATGCTCGCGGGCGGGTTTCCCTATCACCTTCGCAAGACCCTTTGAGTGCTAGCTCTCTTGATTTTTACCACAAAAATCATCACTTTCTTCACCTTCCATTCACGGTTTTGGACCAGAAAAATGATGAGAGAAAATGCCCATTTTGGTGTGAGAGTGGAGAAAGAGAGAATGAGAGAGAGATGGTTAAAAGTGTATATATAAATTGTTTTCCAAAAACTAGTAAACATATACCTTTAATTTGATTTTCAAAAAGTCAAACAAGTACCAAACATTTAAAATTATTAAATGTCTTTCATGTCATCACTCTTACATCACTATTCACATCAATCAAGTTGTCAAGTCACATCACTCAAAGTGACAAGTGATTTGACGCTTGAAGTGACTAGCGATTTGATGCTTGATGCGATTAATGATTTGACGCTTGATTTGACTTGCGTGCCGCACTCGAATTCAAAATACGAATGCGCTCGCAAATAATCTCGGGCTCGGGTTCATTAATTCCAAATTAATGATTTTTCCGTTGCGTCGTAATTAAATCTAATTTAATTAAATAATCATGCCAAGCATAATTACTATTCACGTCACTAACGAATTAATTCTAAATTAACTCGTTCGCCCGAATTAAAATCTAATTTTAATTCCACGTCGAAATCCAATTTCATTTAATATATCAAATATATTAATTTACCGATTAATTCCAAATTAATCTTTATCTCTCTTTAAATAATATTTTATCCTAGATAAAATATCTCCGCAATTAATCCCAAATTAATTTTCTCTTTGTTCTAATTAATCCCAGATTAATTAAAGTGCGAGTTATACGTCATTTGTGAATCTTCGGGAAGCGACCCATGAGATCTCCGGATATGTTGGCAGTAAATGCGGTCGTCGGACTATCCGAACACATACGTACAAGCACTACATTTTATCGATTTACAAGACAATGTTGGCTTCTAGCAAAGCGCCATGCCTACCCAATTCTCCAAAAATATCCTTACAAGAATAAAAGATCTGTATCAGGCGTAGTAGACGTAGTATTGCGTATATCGATCCAGTATCGGATGATCACATGCGAGGCCTGGGGCTGGTACAGTGTCTGCCCCGTACGAAGCATATATCGGATGACAAATAACTAGTCTCTTTATTATCTGATAATCATGACCAAGTCATATTATCCTGACGATTGCAACTTTTTTAGAGAATCAGTTCTGTATCCCTGCGCGATCATCATCTCCACTATGACTGGAGTGATACTTCTGTCTTGACATCACACCCGACACACTACGATTCTCGATGTACCCAGAAGAGGCGTACACAGAAACCGATTAAAGCCCTGGATGACCAAAACAAAAGTATATTGATTGTCACAAGTATTAGTGGTGCAAGTCTCAGGTTAAGACCAAATACACCTACCCTGATTTCGGACTTCCATAGACATATAGTCATACTACCAATGGAATTCCGAGGGGGTCTATCCAGAGCGAAGCTGTTTCCCGCACCATCGGTAAACACAACCTCCTATTACACTTGCATGAGTATCCTATACCCAAATATATGAGAACTATGTCATTATGCCCTCATAACGCGCACAAGTGTAATACTAGTCTTTTACATATTTATCGATGTCCAATCTCGATAATACTCTGACTAGGGATATTTAATGATTTATCCTTCATGGATTGATACTGTCTCATTTCATTCTCAATCCAGGAACAAATCATGAGGAGCTCCTATCATTTATATATCTTGGTGATCTAATCCCAAATGGTAAGAGAGTAATCTCATATGTCACATAGTTAATTTGTACAACAACACCATGATCTGTACAAATAGTGATGCTATGGGTCATAATTGTCCAACAATCTCCCACTTGGCCTATAGCCAGTCACTCAAGTGTCTTACACCCGAACTATGTATGGTTGGCTCAAATTGTTGAGAAAGTGCTTTCGTCAGCGGATTTGCATGATTATCGTCTGATGCGATTTATACGATCATCACATCGCCACGACGTATGATCCGAACAAATCAGATGAACAGATAAGTATATATCTGGATCGTTGATGAGACCATTAATTCTTTAGCCTGCGCTATAGCATAGCTCAGCTACTAACAGAACTATATTTAATCTAATTAGATTTGTTATTGACCCAGATGGCTTCTATTGCTGCCTCAGCTACAGCAATAACCCGCATTTGTTATTTATTTGGTAACAGTATCTTGCTTGGAAGATTTCCAGCTCAATGTATCGTTATTCAAACTGTATAGTACCGTTTGCGACTTATAGTCATTTTTATCGGTCAGGAAACTTGCAGCAGTGATCCCAGTCACTTCAAGTTCTCCTTCTCCATAGTTTAAGATATCATCCTTAGTTCTCCAAGATGCTAACGGATGTTCTTAATATCAATCCAGTGACTATCACTTAGATTGACCTGTTTTGTGAATCCATATGCTCAAAGCGTATGAGACACCAGGTCACGTACATTTTTCAATGTACGTGTTCTCGGAGAGTATTAACAACTTTAAATCTATCCTAGTAGATCTTTATTCCTAGAATAAAAGTTGTTACTTCCAAGAATTCTACGGAGAATTTTCTCGAAAGCCAAGCTTTCACCGATTGTTATTTGGGAATATCATTTCCAATAAATGATATATTATCATTATTTATAGGACAGCCTTTGTCAGTGCGCTCCCACTAACCTCCTTATATACACAAGAATTATTTCGTTTTGAATTAAATCATACACCATTATGATTACATCAAAATGATAATTCCAAGAACCTAATGCTTGCTTCAATCCAAAAATGGATCGAATAACCTGCAAACCTTGTTTGCTAGTTTTGGTACGATAAAATCGTCAGGATATTTTTAATATCCTCCAAAAGGTTTCCGTTTAAGGAAAACGATTTTCCCGTTTAGCTGTCATATTTCATAAATGAAACATACAGCATTAGCAAGCATTATCCAAATGGATTTAACATGGCAACAGGTAAAAGATTTCGTCGTAATCAACACAATGTTGATAACGATACCTTTTTATTAAAAGCCTAGCTTTAGTACGTTGGTATGTTGCCTTCCATGTATGTCTTCCTTGAAGACATATATAGTACCAATAGGCATAATGCCTTGCGGTATATCAACTAGTATTCTAAATATAGTTGATATACATGAAATCCATTTCGGACATCATGGCACTTTGCCATAATCTGGAGTCGATATCTTGTATCACTTCCTCGTGCGCAGTCAGTTGGCATTCCTCAATAAGATAGACATCTTTATGAGGTGAGATCAGAAACCCATACCCTAGGTTGTTTTCTGACTCTCTCTGATCTACGCAGTTCTTATGTATTCGAAGATTACTGGTACAGTTTCATCCTTGATGAACTGTTTATGTTCCATTAAAGAATCGGTGCCTGGAATAGTATTACTTCGATTTTCATCGAGTTTTACTATCCTCCCACTTTCCACTGCATATCGGTATTCCTCTTAGGAAAATCACATGGCGAGCAACAATCTAATTGTTCTCTTGTGAGTTGTATAAGTACTATACTTTGGTATCCCTCGGATAACCTACAATTGGCACTAATCCAATTTGGGTTCTAGTTTGGTATCATCCAAACATATGCCCAGCATACCCAAATTATCAGGAATAAGAAACCCGGTTTCTTTCCCGTTTATATCTAATATGTAATCTGTCAAACAAATTATTATGGAACCTTATTCAAAATAAGTTCTACACTGTTTATGATTATCCGTTGAAGGAAATGGTAGCTCGGAGCGACTAGTGATTAACCTTATCATGTCTAACAAAATTCGGTTTATCCTGTTCGGACACACCGTCAAATTGGCGTGTTCCGGGAGGAGTCCTCATTTGAAAGAATGCTATACTCTTTCAAGTATACGAGAAACTTATTGCTTAAGTATTTTCCATTACGGTCTTACCGCGACGGTTTAATACTTTAGCTGATCTGTTTGTTTATTTCGTGTCGAAACTTTAAAAGTTTCCTATTCGTGTTTCAAAAGAAACACTTAACCATAACGTGATGCCACACCCGTAAAGGTCACGAAATATTCATGTCCACCTCTAGCCTAGCTAGACATGGGCCCATTTGCTTCACTATGAACTAGGGCAAACAGATTGGTGGCATTTACACTTTTACCAAGTAAATAATGTTTTAGGCACTTTGGCCAATAAACTAGATTCGTAGACTTTATTTGATTAGAATCAAAACAGTCCGAGTACCCACTCTTCTAAAGTGTGGATATACGAGTCTTGTTTCATTGTGTCCCAAACAACAATGCCACTTATAAGTTTCATCTGATCAAATCAGTTTGAGCTATTTGTTTGCCATGTTATATGTTCGAGATTTATTTATATTCAAAATATAAATTCTATTATTCACATCTAATATGTTTTATCTCAATATCATCTTTATATAATAAAACACTTTAGTGTTCTAGAATATAAAGGTACACTCACAACGAGTTATACTTGATATAGAGATAATGTTTCTAGTCAAACTAGTTACATTATAACAGTTTCTTAATTTAAGTACACACCCGAAGAGTAGTTCCTAAACTTAGGTATCTACGGTTAGAACAACGACTTTCGTCCCGTTTCCAACTCGCAGATTAATCTCATCTGAAGTCAGTAACCTGCTCATAGCAGATTCTGTACATCAGTACATATATTTATGTACCACACTAAGTATTTAAAATCCAATTTCAATACTAGTAGTGAACATAATTTTGACAAATATATTTGAAGTCAGAGCCTTGCTCGTCTTCAATTCCTTCATGTCTGCTTTGTCCAAACGGCAGTCACGCTTCCGCGATCCCGTTTCCCACAATTTAGGCCGACATTTTAGGATATGTTTTTTATCTTCCAAGAAGATTATAATGATTTTTCCTTTGCCTCATTTCTACATTCTAGAAGCCTTTGGCCAAGCCTTGGCCATCTAGAATATCGAAGTAAGGTGCGACTTGCGCTACTTGCCTAATTGCAAAGTTTGACTTTATCTCCTTGAGAATAGTCATTAACTCTCCAAGAGTTATTTATTGCAATTTGTACTTCTAAAATCTAAGTATAGATTTATGAAGATCATTCAATTTCATTATCGTACTTTAAGGATCTAGTCATTAGTTCTTATCAAGAAATTAAGGAGTCTACTGCGACAAGCTAAATGGATTAAGCATTAAAGTTATCATCACATAAATCTTCCAAAGATTATGCTCTACTATTTGCTTAACTCCGGGTTTAGGCCTAATATGTTATTTTATCAAATAAAGTAACTTATTAGTTTCCAGGACCATCCTGAAATTTATTCCCAATTGAAAATTAAACCATTTAAATACATTTTCCCTAGAATTATGTTTTAAATGTCAATCTTTCAATTTCATCTTGATTCTAATAGTCCAACTATTTAATCAACGATTTAGGTACTATTAAATATAATGATTATTATAGTCCAACTATATAATCAACTATACTTTTAATTGGTTAAATTCAATTATATGATTACTATAATCCAATTATAAAATCAACTATATATTGAATTAGTTTGAATACAGTCCAACTGTTTTATTAAAACAACGATTTAAATATTAGTCCAACTAAAATTTAATTTATTTGACGAATGATATTTATTTGAGCGCGTATGGAAAGTAACTAAACGAATATTGCAAATTTAATGCTTGTCTCCCACTATTTTTCGACGAGCCTCTAACCCTCTATCGAGTACTCGGGAAACCGTGTTTCCTAGTGGGCTAGGATCCCGTTAAATATCACACAATCTTGACTTTGGCCAACAAATTGTATGATAATTAACTAGGTAGATCTCTAAGATCGATTGGATCCCATCCAATTCCTAGATCCGGTAGGGGGACATCCAAGTCCGAAACATATATCTTATACATGCCAATATATCCAATATATTGCCTAACCAATTTCCTCTGAATCAACTAAACATTGGCTTTGGCACAACAAACTTAGTGATCCCAGTTTAGCGCGACCCATTGACCATGGAAAGCTTCGTAATCAATGTCGATGGACAAGAAGTGGTCTTGACTTTGGCCAAAAAACCACAACTTGGATAAGACACCAATATGGAACAAAGCTCTCGTGATTCAAACACATCCTCGACGGACAAAGGCCTTGACTTTGGCCAGCAAGCCAATGCCAGTCTTGGATCTTGAGTGAGAATCACTCAATGGAAGGAAAAACGCTTAATATATATGAGGGTTTTTCGACTGCAAATTGGCAACCAATTTATTATCTTTGTTAAGGTCTCATCATCATACACCCTTAAACATGCATTCTAAACACATAATAAAGCGCATATGAATAAAAAATAATGATATGCAGATGGATACTTTACACATTGATCCTAGATCAAATCTCTCCAGCTAGCACATGTATTATTTCTACCTGTTACACTACACTTCTAAAGAAACCTCATTTACATTGAGGGGAATAGGTGAGAAGAGAATTCAAAGAATAAGGTGGTAATAAGGCTGGACAGGCAGGTCCAATTAATAAATTCCAAATTTATAAAATAATTTCTAAAATTGCCCCACCCTTCTAATATCCATCCGATATACATTATTCATGCATCGCAACCATGTATTCACACAAGCATGCTATCAATCAATCTAATCAAATTAATTAATCTGATAATTAATGACCATCCAATGTTCAAACAACGATTTGATTTTGCGCGAGTCAAACTCGTTTTGCGAATAAGTACTCAAAGTACGAATTCTTGAATTAAATTAAAATACATAATTAAATCCAATTCAATATGTATTTAATTCTAATTCGCTATTTAATTCCAAATTAAATGCTACACTTTATCAACGAACCTTTACGAAATTCCAAATTTCATCGTTACGGGTCTCAAAGCCCGATTAACGTCCAACGTCAATTTAATTAAAGGCCAATGGGCTTTCAATTAGTTTCTTAAGGCATGGGCTTTTGGTCAACATGGGTCAAACCCAAAGACTAAAGCCCATTAAAGGAATCACCCTTATTTGCCTTTGAAACCAATTTAGGCCCATTAGGCCCAATTAACGTTAAAGGTCCATTAGTCGCATTTAGGCTTAACGGAAGTGGTTTTGGGCCCAATTGGATCCAACCAATTTAGCCTAAACCTAACTTAGTACAACCAAGCCCATTAAAGCCCAATTACAACATTTCAAGCCTAAATCCAATTCAAGCCCAATTAATTAAATCATAAAAGTCCAATTTCATAATCTAATTAGTTCTAAAGTGTATAACATAATTAACTACCAAATCAATATTTCTAAAACATCGATTAGCCTAATTAATCATGCTCATCATCAACATGTCCAACATATTTCATCAAAAAATCAAACCCAAACATACTCATCAAGTCTCAGCCAAGGAGGGGATTTTATGTCCGATTCAAATTCAATCCAATTAAATCCAAATCAATATTAAATCCACATTCCCGATTGATTTCCAACACATCCAATGATCAAAAATCAAAAATTCCAAGACATTAAGGCTAGTGATGTATTCGGCCAACACATCAAAATTGGGGAAAAATATTCTAAATAATTTTTCATCAAATTGATCCAATCAATCCTCAATTAAAACACATTTAAGCATACTAATTCATCTAATTTCATTAAATCATGCTCAAATTCATTTTACCCAAATTTTAAGCCCTAATCAATTTCATGCTTTTCAATCACTCTGATACCATTGTTGGAGATCTCTAAGTCCCGAGGATCGAATACAAAGCATAAAATAAGTGCGAATACAATCGAGAAAGTCGCGCAATATTTACATCGAGAAGTTGAGCGATGCGGCAACGAACAAAATGATTTTCTGCCCTCTTTGAAGCTCACGACAGTGAGCTACTGCAGTCCACCATTTTCGGCCATTTTTGGTCCTCCAAGAAAGCTCCAAGCTTCGTCAAACGATTCCATTCTCACGGGCAGGTTTCCCTATCACCTTCGCAAGACCCTTTGAGTGCTGGCTCTCTTGATTTTTGCCATAAAAATCATCACTTTCTTCACCTTCCATTCACGGTTTTGGACCAGAAAAATAAAGAGAGAAAATGCCCATTTGGGCGTGAGAGTGGAGAAAGAGAGAAGGAGAGAGAGATGGATAAAAGTGTATATATAAATTGCTTTCCAAAAACTATTAAACATATACCTTTAATTTGATTTTCAAAAAGTCAAACAAGTACCAAACATTTAAAAATATTAAATGTCTTTCATGCCATCACTCTTCCATCACTATTCACATCAATCAAGTTGTCAAGTCACATCACTCAAAGTGACAAGTGATTTGACGCTTGAAGTGACTAGCAATTTGACGCTTGAGGCGATTAATGATTTGATGCTTGATTTGACTTGCGTGCCCCACTCGAATTCGAAATGCGAATGTGCTCACAAATAATCTCGGGCTCGGGTTTGTTAATTCCAAATTAACGATTTTTCTGTTATGTCGTAATTAAATCTAATTTAATTAAATAATCATGCCAAGCATAATTACTATTCATGTCGCTAACGAATTAATTCTAAATTAACTCGTTCACCCGAATTAAAATATAATTTTAATTCCGCGTCGAAATCCAATTTCGTTTAATATATCAAATATATTAATTTACCGATTAATTCCAAATTATATCTCTCTTTAAATGATATTTTATCCTAGATAAAATATCTCCACAATTAATCCCAGATTAATTTTCTCTCTCTTCTAATTAATCCCAGATTAATTAAAGTGCGAGTCATACATCATCGGTGAATCTTCGGGAAGTGACCCATGAGATCCCTAGATATATTGGCAGTAAATGCGGTCATCGGACTATCCGAACACGTACGTACCAAGTACTACGTTTTACCGATTTACAAGACAAGGTTGGCTTCTAGCAAAGCGCCATGCCAACCTAATTCTCCAGAAATAACCTTACAGGAATAAAAGATCTGTATCAGGCGTAGTATACGTAGTATTGCATATATCGATCCAATATCGGATGATCACATGCGAGGCCTAGGGCTGGTACAGTGTCTGCCCCTTACGAAGCATATATCGAATGACAAGCAACTAGTCTCTTTATTATCGGATAATCATGACTAAGTCATATTATCCCAATGGTTGTAACCTTTTTAGAGAATCAGTTCTGTATCCCTGCACGATCATGACTCCACTATGACTGGAGTGATACTTCCGTCTTGACATCACACACAACACACTACGATTCTCGATATACCCAGAAGAGGCGTACACAGAAACTGGTTAAAGCCCCAGACGACCAAAACCAAAGTATATTGATTGTCGCAAGTATTAGCGGTGCAAGTCTCAAGTTAAGACCAAATACACCTACCCTGATTTCGGACTTCCATAGACACATAATCATACTACCAATGGAATTCTGAGGGGGTCTATCCAGAGCGAAGCTGTTTCCCATACCATCGGTAAACACAACCTCCTATTACACTTGCATGAGTATCCTATACCCAAATATATTAGAACTATGTCGTTATGTCCTCATAACGCGCACAAGTGTAATACTAGTCTTTTACGTATTTATCGATGTCCAATCTCGATAATACTCTGACTAGGGATATTTAATGATTTATCCTTCGTGGATTGATACTGTCTCATATCATTCCCAATCCAGGAACAAATCATAAGGACCTTCTATCATTTATACATCTTGGTGATCTAATCACAAATGATAAGAGAGTAATCTCTTATGTCACATGGTTAATTTGTACAACAACACCATGATCTGTACAAATAGTGACACTATGGGTCATAACTGTCCAACAAGATCCGCTGACGAAACCGATTCCTCAGCAAAAGTTTGAGCGATATGTACATAGTTCAGGTATTAGATGCTTGAGTGACTGGCTATAGGCCAAGTGGGAGATTGTTGGACAGTTATGACCCATAGCGTCACTGTTTGTAAAAAAACATTGTGTTTTTGTACAAAATTAACTATGTGGTAATGAAATTGCCTTTTACTGTTTTATGATTCATTTACTTTGATATATATATATATATATATATATTATATATAAATGGTAAAAGTCCATATTATTAGTTCCGGATTGAGATGATATGAGACAGTATCAATCCATAAAGGTTTAATCATTAAATATCCCTAGTCGTAGTATTATCGAGACTGGACATCGATAATGTGGAATAGACTAGTATTGCACTTGTGCGCGTTGTGAGGGCATAACGACATAGTTCTCATATATTTAAGTATAAGATACTTATGGAAGTGCGATAGGAGGTTGTGTTTTACCGATGGTACGGAAAACAGCTTCGCTCTGGATAGACCCTACAGAATCCCATTGGTAGTATGTATATGTGTCTATGGGAGTCCGCTTCAGGGTAGGTGTATTTGGTCTTAACCTGAGACTTGCATCGCTAGTACTTGCGACAATCGATAAACTTTGGTTTTTATCGTCCAGGGCTTTAACAGGTTCTGTGTACACCTCTGCTGGGTATATTGGGAATCGTAGTGTATTAGATGTGATGTTAAGACGGAAGTATCACTTCAGACAAATGGCGATGATGATCACGCAGGGATTCAAAACTGGTTCTCTATAGTCTTGCAACCATCGGGATAATATAACAAGGTCATGATTATCCGATTCAAAGAGACAAGTTGCTTGATATCCTATATGTGCTTCATACGGGGCAGACACTACTCCAGCCACAGGCCTTGCACGTGACATTCGATACTGGATCGCAATATGCAATACTACGGTATAATACGCCTGATAAAGATCGTATATTCCAGTAAGAATATTTCTGGAGAATTGGGTAGGCATGGCGCTTTGCTAGAAGCCAACCTTGTCTCGTAAATCGGTAAAAATATAGTACGATGTACGTACGTGTTCGGATAGTCCGACGATCGGATTTACTACCAACATATCCAGAGATCTCTTGGGTCGCTTCCCGAAGATTCACCGATGACGTATGATTCGAGCTTAATTAATCTGGGATTAATTGCGGAGAGACTTTTTCTTGTATAAAGTACTATTTAAAGAGAGAAAGATTAATTTGGAATTAATCGTTAAAATAATATATTCGATATATTGATACGAAATTCGATTTCGACGCGGAATTAAAATTGGATTTTAATTCGGGCAAACGAGTTAATTTAGAATTAATTCATTAACGACGTGAATAGTAATTTTGCTAGGCATAATTATTTAATTAAATTCGACTTAAATTACGTCGCGATGAAAGTTCGTTAATTTGGAATTAGCGAACCCGAGCCCGGGAGTGTTTACGGGCCCACTCGCATTCGGAATCGAGTGGGGCCCACATGTCACATCAACCATCACATCACATGTCACTTGTTTGATATGTTTAGGTGAGGTTGTTGGTGAAGAGTGTAAAACACTCTAAATATGAAAAGGTGAAAGACATGTTGACATATACCAAAACCAACTTTTGGTATATGATTAATTAATTATTTTTGAAACAATATTATTGATTTTGGAAATCAAAAATCACATCTTCTCATCTCTCTCCCATTACCGTGAGCTATGAAGCTTTTCCCTCTCCCATTTTTCTTTATTTTCTTAGCCAAAAGTGTGAAGGAAAAGTGTGAATCTTTGTTGCAAAAATTCACTAAGGGCTAGTACTCTTCGAGAATCATCAAGAGGTGATAGGGAAACCTATCCAAGGGTTTGAAAAATCAAAATAAAACTTGGAGCTTCTACCTTTGCCTAGGCCGAATCTTGGACACTTGGAGAAGAGGAAATTTTGTTCATCAACAGATCCTAAACCGATCGTTGTAAGTATGTTTCCGCTATTCATTCATGTTTCATTGTTCATTATGATCTTGGGACTAATCATAGAAACCAACAGCAAGGGCTCAAGCACAAGTCGAGATCTAGTAGGAAGAAGATAAAAGGAATAAAAAATCTGACGGTCCTAATAACCGCCATGAAGAGATGACTTCAAACCATTCCAAACGGTCGAGGGATTCTAGTATGAGGACTCATCAGCCATTAGGCAGAAGGATCCCACAAGCAAGAGACCAATGCCCTATAAACAGGAATTATGAGCGTAGGCCTTTAGCCTAAACGGTACGATGCCAACTTCCAATAATTTATCTCATTCGACATCAAGTCCAAGTGCCCAAGACTTGGCTTTTATCTGAGGTTATGTCTTTAGCCGACATGAAGAGGAAGCAACCAATATTTGGCCTTCATTTAAGCCAAGGTCTCGAAATGATATCAAAGAAAAGATTATATCTCAAGTTTCGTTAGCGCTCTCTCATCCTTCAAGGTCGACTCGGAAACTTTGGCTCAATCCTCAGCCTTTTTTGCAAGTTTCTTATCAACCTCAGTCGTTGTCTTAGCTTTCAAGTCAAGTATCCTCCTCTGATTGGACTTCGTAGCCATCAACTATAAAATATTACGCTCTAAGGCTTGCGAAGAAAAACAAAGTTAAAAAAATGAAGGACCCAAGCCTCTAGAGGCCCATTTCATAAGGCCCAATTAGGGCAAGAAGAATAAATCAAAGACAATAATATTATCATAAGGGGACAGTCAAGACCATCCTAAACAGGTTCACGTTGCTCACTTGGGAAGAATACGATATTTGCACGTGTTGCGATATTTTATATCATACCGCAAGTGTATGGTTTCAAGTTTTAGTAAAGATCAGTGAAAAGTATCGAACTCACAGAGATTGTAATCAAAATCACACTAAGTACTATAATTGATAAATTTAATTTTATTTAGAAAACAGTTTAATATAAACTAAGTTAAAACTAAAAGATAAATAAATAAGATATGAGGAGAAACCAAGATACGAGAGATTCTAGAGTCTAATTTCATCTAGTTATCCCCTATGTATTTGTCACATCATTCAATCCTTATTCACTAACATTGTTTATAAGTCAAGAATCCTAAGGTATTCCACTCCCTCTCCCGAGCAATAGGGAAATAATTATCAAAAACAGACTTCGATATCTGTATAAAAATCTGATAATCAATAATTCATTACATATGTGATTCTTTGTTAATGACTTCAAAGGAATTATAGATTCTCCCAAACTCTACAAATATCCTAGGTTATATTCTCTAGATCCTATTCAAAATCCTATCTTCCGAAGTGATAGATTCTAAACATTCATAATCTTAATTTGTGGCCAGCAAACAAGAAGCATTAAACGTAAGAGAATACAAATAAACTGAAATATAACTTCATAAAACTCAAATTGACAAACAATATATAGGTTCAAGCATTGGCTACATCATCCTCTAGAATTATAGAGTTAGTTTATGACTAAAGATGAAAACATGAAAATATGGCCATGAACATAATGGACATCATTAGAAATTAAGGAAAGAAACTAGATGATAAAACCCGAATTGAATCCCTTGCTCTTCATACATCACTGTTTTCGTCTCCTCTTGTCGCTCTTCAATCCTTCTCCATGGATCTCTCTAAAATATGTGTTAGCACTCTTGGTTGTGTATTTTTTTTTTCATTTTCTAGGTTTTGGACGAGCTTATGTATTTATAAGAAAGTCTTGGAGTCCTTGTGCATGTAAAACCCTAAAAATTGATGTTTCTGGGAGTTTACGCAGCATCGCAGCACCGAACTCTCGACATTTTTGTATGAGATGCTGAAATAAATAAAACTTTTGGATGCCGATTTTTGCATTTTCAGCTCTTTCCACGTGCTTCCGATGTGTCTGTAGGGTCCCAAAATAAGTTAAATTGCTCCAAGATCCATGTTCCAATGATTCTTACAAATAAAACATAAAAGAAACTACAAAATATATTAAATGACACAAAAGTTAACAAAATAGTAAGCTAAGAATGCCGGAATAAGTGGGTATAAACTACACTTATGAAACACCCCCAAACTTAAGATTTGGCTAGTCCCGAACAAAAGACAAAATACAAACTAAATAAAAAATAAACAAACAAAATTACTAAATTAACTAAGCCACTTTCGTAGGGATCACGATTGCATTTAAAGTATGCTACAAGTATTTAAACCCCTAGGCGGCCCTAGTGGACGAGTTATAGTCTCATGAGGGCTTACAGCAACGATACCCACAAACGTCATTCACAACATGCAATCATGCAAAAATATAATAAAAGAAATAAAATAGTCCTGATAGTTACATAATATTGCCCTCAAAGAATACTCATCAATGAAATCAGAGAACCTTCAAAGTACTCAATGCAACTCAAATCTAAGTTTTTGAATAAGTTATCAAAGCTAGACTCACAGTGTGTGTGTGTGTAAAGGTTTGTCACAGCTTGATTCCTAAGTAAGCCAACTCGATGATTTCGTCTCGAAAATTAAGATCTAGTGGGTCAAACCAACCTAGATATATTAAAAGTACTCTTGTATTTGCCTATTTTGTGCTTAGTATGATACATTTTTTTTTCCATTTTTTTCAATACACCTACCTTTTAAGGTAGCATTTCTCCTCATGGTAAATTTTTCTTTTCCGTTGATTTCATTCATTTATTTCTTTTTTTTTTTATTTTGAACCATACCATACATCATAACACAAGCAAATCGAGATAGAAATCTAAGCAAACTGTCATTCATCGACAAACGATTTCTTCAACTAGTTAATTTGCCAACTAACTAGGCTTCTTACTACTATAAACCTATTATTAAGTACTTACAAGTCGAATCTAAATCACCTACTCAAGGCATCAGATAAAAATCAATTGGGAACTTATCATTTCTAAAATATCATCAAAAGCAAATAAAATTCATCATTAGAGTTATGTTTTACTATTAATGAATAAAAACAAAAAAATAATGGTTTTTTTTTAAAAAAAAAATTAGCAGGAACTGTCACTATATGCACACACACCCCAAACTTAAAACTTGCATTGTCCTCAATGAAAGATAAATATAAAAAAAAATTAAGGAACAACACTACCATGCATAGAGTTGATCAGGCTCTTACTGGTCAGAATTTGATTGCGCGAGTTGTGTGGGTTACGCTAATACCTGCATAAATAACATACAACTAATAAACAAACAAATAACACACAATAAAATAAAATAAAGTTAAAAATTAAAAATAAACAAATACAAACGCAAGGGTTGCCTCTCCGCTAGCCCTAAGTTTAACGTCTTAAGCTAGACACAACCACCTTAATGGTCATGGTGGCTTCAATATAGCAAACTGGGTAGTCTCATGTGCTTTTATCTTTGGTATCCACCGGTTGTTATGGCATGCAAAAGATAACTTGGAGGGCTGTGGCTGTTAAAAATATAACTTGGGGGTTGACTTCAGTATTACTATGAAGCACCTTTTTATATTGATTGGCCATGGAAGAAGTAATTTTCCCAATCTGCACTTCGAATGACTTCATCGTTGCCCCTATATTGCCCATATGTCTCTCAATATTATTCAGCCTCGACTCATTCTTCTCAAACCTCTCCAAAGTTTTAGCAACAAACGTGCTCATGATGTCTTTTAAGGAAGTTTTCTACTCAGCTCTTTGACTGTTGAAGCCAGAATGAGGTTGCAAGACATTTTTTGTATTAGCATATGACAATTTCGGATGATAATAGTTAGGCACATGATTACTTCTACAGTTGTTGAAGTTTCGATTGTTCACATATTGGACTTGCTAATATCTTCCATTAGGTAAAATCATTCTATTAGTAGCAGCAGCTTCAATATATGGTAGACCATGTTGATTGGTCAATGCTACTAGATAAGTAGTGAGGGATGACGTTTGAGCTTTAAGGGAAATAATAAGATCCACCTCATATATACTAGCCATTTTAGTCACAATAGGGCATTCACTTAGCCATTGGAGATTATTGATGGCCATTTCCTCTAACAGATTATAGGCATCCTCAACTGACTTCTTAAATAGAGCTCCCCCAACTGCTGCATCAACCACAGTCCAATTCGAACCATTCAGCCCAGTATAGAACAACTAAAATTGTACCCAGTCTGTGTAATCGTGTTGTGGGCATATTCGGAGTAGTTCCTTAAAGCGCTTCTATGTTTTATACATATTCTTAGTCTTCAGCTACTAAATTATTCTTTTTTTTTTTATCTAAGTTAAGCTGATTTAGCTAGTGGAAAGAACCTTTCAAGAAATTTTATGGTCATATCCTGCCATGTCATGATACTCCTCATCTGTATTGGTTGAAGCCAATCTCACGCTTTATCCCTTAAAGAGAATGAGAATAAGCGTAGCCTGATAGCCTCTTTAGTCACGCCATTCATCTTTATGGTGTGTGCCATCTCCAGGAAAATCCTTAAATGCATGTTGAGACCTTCTACAGTTGAACCCCTAATAGATTATTTTACACCATGTTGATCAAAAGGTTTCAACTCAAAGTTGTTAGCATTGATTGGCGGATGTGCAATCCCAGAGTAATTATCATCTATGAACGGCTTGAAGTAATCTCTGATTGTCATCTGGCATGGATTGTTCTCTCTGTTTTTAGCCGCCATTGTGGCCTTTTCAATTTTATTTCTTTCCTTAGTCTCTTCTCTATTATTTCTATTTCAGGGTAAAAAAAGAGCGAGTCGAGACTTATGGATCTTCTTATTCATTGAAGCACATAAAGACAAGAAAACGAACCAAAATAAAAATAAAATTAGAAAATAATAATAATAATGAATTAAAATATAAATATAAATCTAAATCTAAATTGAAGCTAAGGTTATTTGGTAATAATATTAATGTGAATTAAATTAACAATCTCCGGCAACGACGCCAAAAACTTATTGAGATATTTATATCGTACCGCAAGTGTTCAGTGTCAAGTTTTAGTAAAGGTGAGTGAAAAGTATCGAACCCACAAAGATTCTAATCAAACTCACACTAAGTACTATAATTGATAAACTTAAATTTATTTAGAAAATAATTTAATATAAACTAAGTTAAAACTAAAAGATAAATAAATAAGATATGAGGAGAAACTAAGATACGAGAGATTCTAGAGTCTGATTTCACCTATCTATCCCCTATGTATTTGTTATGTCATTCAATCTTTATTTAGTTAAAAAATTTATAAGTCAAGAATCCTAAGGTATTCCATTCTCTCTCCCGAACAATAGTGAAAAGATTATCAAATACAGACTTCGATATCCCTATAAAAATCTAGTAATCAACAATTCATTACATTTTGTGATTCTTTGTTAATGACTTTAAAGGGATTATAGATTATCTCGAACTCTACAAATCTCCTAGGTTATATTATTTAGATCCTATTCAAAATCTCTATCTCCCGAGTATAGATTCTAAACATTCATCTTCTCAATTTTTGGCCAGCAAATAAGAAGCATTAAACACAAGAGAATATATAGGTTCAAGCACTGGCTACATCATCCTCTAGAATTATGGAGTTAGTTCATGACTAAAGATAAAAACAATGAAAATATGGTTATGAACATAAAGAACATCATTAGAGTTTAAAGAAAGAAAATAGATGATAAAACCTGAATTAAATCCATTGTACTTCAAACGTCACCACATTCGCCTCCTCTTGTCGCTCTTCAATCCACCTCTATGGATCTCTCTAAAATATGGGTTTAGCACTATTAGATGTGTATTTTTCTCCCTTTCTAGGGTTTTGGACGAGCTTATGTGTTTATAAGAAAGTCTTGGAGTCCTTGTGCATGTAAAACCCTAAAAATTGATGTTTCTGAGAGTTTGTACAGCGCCGCGGCACCGCACTCTCGGAATTTTTATTTGAGATGCTGAATAGGCGCCGCAACGCCAGATAAAAATTTTGGATGCCGATTTTTGCGTTTTAAGCTCTTCCCGCGTGATTCCAATGTGTCCGTAGGGTCCCAAAATAAGTTAAATTGCTCCAAGATTCATGTTCCAATGCTTCATACAAATAAAACATAAAAGATACTATAAAATACATTAAATGACACGAAACTTAACAAAATAGTAAGCTAAGAATTCCGAAATAAGTTGTATAAACCGCACTTATCAGCACACATTAATCAACATCTGAATTTCCTCATATGCCTCAGTTGATGTACATGAACCTTCATCTGGTATAGTCATATTATAAAGCAACTCATTTCTCCCAATCGATAAGAGCATACCCTCCTGAACATCCAGCAGGTCCAGTCGACCATAAGGTAGTCTATTGGACGTGTAACTACTTCAAGTGACATAAAATGACTTGTATCTGGTCCAAACAAATATGACCTGACTCTTGTTTTAGCAGATATACAAGGACCACCCTCTAGGTCAGCTGACATGGACTCCAAATGATAAGTAAGCATTATTTTAGACATAACTAACTTAGTCTGTGGCTATAAGCAATAAGCAACTCCAAACTACGACAATCTCACTCGACATGATCAAATCCAATCAACTGAATAGATTCAGCCAACATTTCCTCTGTTAGTAGAGCGCCAAAAATTCTAATTGACATCAATGTTGGAGTAGACTGAGGTGAAGACCTAGACCCTCGTATGGTCTAAAGGGCATTGAAGACTCCCCCAAACCTTCAGCATATCTAGTTGAATAGAGATTATCATGGACCTTCATCTGGTCCAATCGATAGGAACATTCCCCATGATCCTGGTCGGGTCAGGTTGAAGACCTGAATCTTCATTTGGTCCAGACGATATTATAGACTCCCCCGGACCTTCAGCATGTCTGGTTAAATGGAGATTATTTAGGATCTTTATCTGATTCAGTCGATGGGAACTTTCCCATGACCCTTATCACGTGAGGTTCAAGACCTGGACCTTCATCTGGTCTAGATGATATGGAAGAATCCCTCAGACCCTTAGCGTGTTTGGTTGACTAGAGGTTATCATGGACCTTCATCAGGTCTAGTTACTGATATATTCCTCATGACCTTCATCGGGTCAGGTTGAAGACCTACACTTTCATCTAGTTCAGACGACATAAAAAAAACTCCTCTAGACCTTCAGCAGGTCTAGTCGACTAGAGATTATCTTGGACCTTCATCTGGTCTAGTCGACAGAAGCATTCTCCAATACCCTTATAGGGTCGGGTTGAAGACTATCACGTATCCTTAGCAGGTCTTGTCGACTGGAGATCATCCTAGACCTTCATCTAGTTTAGTCTATAGGAAATTCCCAATTAACCTGGTTGGGTCGGGTTGAAGACCTGGACCTTCATCTAGTCCAGAGGACATTAAAGACTCCCCGAGACCTTCAGTAGGTCCGATAGACTGGAATTATCCTGGATCTTCAACTGGTCCAGTCGACGAAAATATTCCCATGACCCTTGTCAAGTCTGGTTGAAAACCTGGATCATCATCAGGTTCAGACGACGCAGAAGACTCCCCCAACAGGTCTGGTTGACTAGAGATTATCCTGGAACTTCATCGGGTCTAGTCGATGAGAACATTCCCCGAGACCCTTGTCAGGTCAGGATAAAGACTCCCCCGGACCCTTAGCAGGTCTAGTCGACTAGAGATTATCCTTGACCTTCATCTGGTCTAATCAACAGGAAAATTATTCATGACCTTATTTAGATCAGATTGGTTCATGGGCCTTCATCTGGTCTATTCAACTGAAAAGACTCCCCCGGACCTTCAACATGTCTGGTCAATTGGAGATTACCATGGACAATTATCTAGTCCAGTCGATAGGAACATTCTATATGACTTTTATCGTGTGAGGTTGAAGACTTAGACCTTCTTATGGTCCAGACGACTTAGAAGACTCATCTAGACCTTGAGCAGGTCTGGTCGACTGGAGATTATCCTGGACCTTTATCTAGTCTGGTCGAAGGAAATATTCCTATGACCTTGGTCGAGTCAGGTTGAAGACCTGGACTTTCATCTAGTCTAGAAGCCGTAGATTACTCCTTCAAACCTTCAGCAGATTTGTCGATTGGAGATTATCTTAAACCTTCATCTAGTCCAATCGACGGTAACATGCCCTGAAACCCTTTTCGGGTCTGGTTGAAGACTCCCCCGGATCCTCAACAAGTTTGGTGGACTGAAGGTTATCTTATACCATCATCAGGTCCAGTCAGTGGTACATTCTCTAAGACCTTCGACAGTCGAGTCGGCTCATGGACCTTCATTTGGTCTAGCAAATCGAAGACTATCATGGACCATCATCAGGTCCAGTCAGCGGTACATTCTCTAATACAAATGAGATTACACCCAATCCTAGGATATCTAGATACTCCTAATTTAATCCTGACTCCACTACCTTAGGACTGGAATTCAACTATTACAATGAAATCCTAAGTTGACTAAAAGGCTACTTCATAGCCTATAAAAGTTTAGAGGGTCCATGGGATTAAAGTATTCAAGATTGAACGATTCAAACTTACACTCTCACACTTGAGTTGTCTTTTTTATTCTATCTTTTTGCTCATCAACATCACTGATTTGAGTGTCGGAGTGCCTGCCCTGTCCACCATATCAATGGATATCTACTCTTTACTCTGTTTAACTTTGTTTTGTAGGATCGTTAGAGACCCCATCATATAAATTTTTGATTATAGGCCGAAGATGTAATTCAGCGTCTATAAATGACAATATGGCAAATAACAATAAAATTATTTTTGTTTTAAAATTATTCTATAATCGATAGAATTATTTTTGAATAATAGAGATATTATATTAATTGGAGAAGAATACACTATCAAAGGAAAAAAGATATTTGGGAAGGAAAATCTTCCACCAAAACTATAAGACCATTAGAACGAAAAGTAAAATGAGATAAGCTATCCATCATTTGGTAGCAATCCCCCGAGATATGACAAATCCAAAAATCAAGATTTTGCCTAAGAAGTTTTTGAACCTCACTAATAATCCAAAAAAGTTATGTTCGAGTACTTGATCGACCCTAAATCAATTGGAAAACTCGTTTATAACAGATAGAATTACTAGGCTGATATAAAAAGAAAAAGGGGAAAAAAAGAAGAAAATTTAGGGTGCATTTGGCACGTTGTATTTTATTATTTAATGCATGGTGTATTGTATTAAGGTGCATTGTAATAATATTGTATTATATTAATGTTATACAATGTTTGGTACTACACTGTACAGTTGTGCGTTTACGTACTCGTAATCAGAATGAGATGAGATTGGACTTGGAATGGGCTAGAATGAGACTGGTAAATCGGAATCAGCATAAGTTGTTTACTTAATTGTAGCAAATCAGAATCAGAATGAAGTAATATTATCTTTGATGTATTTACTTTGTCTAGTAATTGGAATGAATTGTTAAAAAATTATAAAAATACCCTGAGTTATAATTATATATTAATTATTATTAATTTTTAATGTATTAAATTACTAAATATTAAATTATTCTTTTATTAAAATATTAAAAATCATTTTATTGTTAATTATTGAATAATTTTATTTTATTTCAGTATTAATTAATAATTAATGTATTATATTACTAAATATTAAATTATTCTTTTATTAAATTATTCTTTTATTAAAATGTTAAATATTATTTTATTAATTATCATTATTTAGAATTTATAAATTAAGTATTACTTTATTAATTAATTATTAATGTGTTAAATTACTATATATTAATTTATTCTTTCATTAAATTATTAATTATTATATATTGATTAATTATTAATTATTAATACATTTTATTTATTATTTATAAATTAATATTAATTAATTACCTTAGAGACAATATTGTAATTTCTCATTACTAACGAGAATAAGAATCTTATTCTCGTTGAGGGTGGTAGGAAAGAGACTCTCATTCCTCACTCTCAAATGTGTGGGTTTCATACTCATTTTCATTCCTATTTTTACTCAATTTTAGAAAGTAAATAACTTTAATAGAAATAATTTTCATTCCACATTCTCATTACTCTCAAGTAACCACACCATTAATGTTTTATAGCTTTGGTTCTCCATGTACTGTATTAAAATTATATTTTATTTTAATATATTAATATTATAGTAAAATTAATATTTTAATATTTTAATGATATTTTCTAATTTTGATATTTCAATATTTTATAAAACTAATGATTTTTATCATCTGTGTGCATCATAAAATCTAATTTATCCGGTAATTATCAAATATATTCCTAAAAAACTACCCAGATAATCACCACACAGAATTTTCGTTAAAAAACTATCTCCCGAATTAATGAAAATTCTCAAATTCAAAGCAAATTATTAGTCAATACTCGAGGATTCAGCTAACAAACAACTTTTTGATGCAAAATCCTGAGTGTATTTGGCAAAATTTTGTACAGCATGACTAATGAAGAAGAAGAGGGTTTGGGTTTCACAACAATGAAGAAGAAGAGTTTAGCGACAGATTTGGATTTAGAATTGAAGGAGAAGCAACAATTATGTGAAGGAGAAATAGCATTGAAGAAGAAGACGAATAAGCAGCAATGAAGAAGAAAAGAGAGGAGCAGAGACAGCCCAAAAATATATATATATATATATATATATATATATATAATCCTGATTGTGAGAAAAAATAAAAATAAAAGAAAAGCACACCAACATTATAAAAATATATATATATATATATATATATTGACCGAATATATTTCCGTCGATGATTTACCGACCGATTACCAATCAAATAAATTTATTGTCAGTAAATATTACCGACTGAAAATGGAAAATGATCGGTCGTTAAATAAATGAATTTTGATCGATAATAACTCAAAATATTACGTTTTACCGACCAATTAGAATGTCGGTTGGTAAAACGTTATTTTTGGCTCAATATCTTGATGCCCAATTATTATTAGGCGCCTAATATGACCGAAAGACTTCATATCGGTCGGTAATTATCGACCTACATTTCATTCGATATATATTCAGTCGGTATATATCCATTTTCTATAATTTTTATTAAAATTATTTTACTTTTACCAATTGATATATTTTCGGTCGGTAAATTTGACATAATACCGTTCTATATTGCCGATCGGCAATTTAAATTTGATTAACAACTAAAAACACGGTAGATAAGACATTAGTAAAAGCTTGACACCACTTGAAGTGTCTTTTTCCAACAGAATACCGACTGATTATTCTGTTGGTACAATATTGGTCGATAATTGGTCAAAAAATTTCCTAATCTTAGAACGGTCGGTATTTTCTAATATTTACCGATAGAATATTTTTAATCGATAATATCGATCGATAATTCAATATTTTATTATAGTGGAGTATTTAATGCGATGCAGGGGACCCGCACCCTCCCTTATCATTAATTATTGCGGTGAAAGAATCATTAATTTATGCTATGCGTTTCATCAATTTGAAGCCAAACACGGTATTAGATTAGTTAATGCAATACAAGTGCTTAATGTACAAACACGCCCTAAGGGAAACATAGTAAATTAATATGAATTTATTTCGTATTCCAAATTTATATAGTCAAATTAAATCACTTTCAAATTAAAGCTAATTCATGATAATATGAACTTCCAGATGCTTATGACAAATAAACGGAGCAAAAGAAATGTGCAGAAGTAGTTGAGAAGACAGAAGAGAAAAAAAAAAAGAAAATTTAGGATTTTAGGGTGCATTTGGTTCACTATATTATATTAAACTGTATTATGTTATTTAATACATGATGTATTATATTAAGATGTATTATAATAGTATTGTACTATATAAATGTTGTACAATATTTGGTAATGCACTGTACAATAATAAAATTCTTTTATTATTTTAATATTTTAACATTTTAATATTTTTAATACTAATATAATAATAATATGATTAGAGAAGATTTTTTTTTCATTTTAGAATAATACGTCATAATTTCACACTCCCCATCGCACTAAACATGATATACAACTTTTTTCATATTTTAATATTAATGAATTTTATTTTTTAATTTTTAATCCATAATCTCTCACTCCCTCATTAGTTGTTAATGCAATGTGAACAATATTAAATAGTACAATACAAAATGGATAAATTATCATCAAATATATAATTGTATTAATTAATGCAATATAAATTATAAAATACTTAATGCACCATAATTCAGTACACCAAACACAGCCTTAGAGTTTTAAATATGGAATATATAAAAATGATATAAATAATAATATAAAAAATTTAAAAAAAAAAAAATTAGGAGAACGACATTGGAATTGGGGGTTATGAGATGTTGTTACAACTTACAATTAATCAATGAAAAAATAAAAAAAATAAAACATTTTTGTCATAAATAAAAGCTTTTTGTCTTTCTTGCCACTGCCAATCGTACTATTCGGGCCCTCCCATCTTGTCCGTCCATCCCATCAGCAGAAACATAATATACAGCTAGATTGGTGGAACCCACTTTCCCGAATTGTCAAGACAAAGTCTCTTCTTTCCTCCATTCTCACAAGCAACCTATAAGCCCAAATGCAAGAAAGAAATTGATCATTCACAATCAAATTTATATCAAATTCTAATCAGTCAAATTAAAATATAATGGATTTGTATTTAATTTATTTATTAAAAAAATTATAATATAATAATTTGTATTTAATTTGTTTTTTAAATGAATCATAATATTAGAATTCGTATTCGATTCGTTTATAAAACGAATCAAATAGGAATATTTGTTTAGTTATAATATTATTCAATAACATAATTTATCATAATTTAATATATAAATATGAAATATGTAATTAATATATTTATTAAAAATATCTCACTAAATATTGATAATATTTTTTTTATATGATAATTAATCATAATTTCTCGAATCTTAATTGAAAAATAATAATAACTAATAAAAAATAATAAAACGAATCCTAAACGAATCATTAAGCTTAAATTTGTATTAATTGAATTAAATTAACTCATTTATTAAATAAATCTATTTTTTCAAATCCTAATTCGCTTTAAAGCGAATCTAATCAAACGAATAAACAAATTATAATCCAAATTATTACCTCTACATTCACATCATCTGCCACGTCAGCCTGAAGGTACATGGCTACTTGCGTGGCTGTCGCAGCAGCTGATCCCATTCGTGCATTTCATTTATTTATTTATTTATTTTAATTTCATTTCTGTAATTTAATTTTTTGGGTGCATGCATGGATGGAACGTTCTGCTACTTCAAAAGCAAGCGATCAGATCTGAGCTCTGACCCACTCTCAGTCTGCGGAAAATTCAGAGACTCTGAGATCACTTGAGTTTTTCCTGTTCAACATGTATCCATTTGATTTATTTTCAACCCTAATTTATTTATTTGATTTTCGTTTTTAATGTAAAATCAATTATGTGTTAATTTCGTCCTGCGGCTTAGCTGATTTTTTCTGTAAAATGGGAATTTCGAAGACTTTCAAAAATAGGTATAATTATTTCCCATTTTCATTTTATATTCCAAAGGAGAATAAACATTTAAAAAAAAAATATCAGGTTTTCAAAATCACTTTATCAAAACTCCAACTCAAAAGAATTTAGAAGAAAAAACCTTACACATAAAATACCTAACCACAACAAATTTTTTTTTTTAAACAACTCTTTTGATATTTTCTTAGAAATAGGTTCAGTTTTCCCAAAAATTATGCAACAAGTCTTGTGGTGCATGTTATCTAAGATATAAAGGTGCATTGGATCCCACCAACGTCATGCATGCTTTTTCTAGAAAATAAAAAACTTTATAATTTGGTTTTGAAATTTTTTTTTAATCTCGTATTGAGTTCTTATTATTTTACCAAGAAAAGAAGAAATTCTTCTTTATGAATGGACATCAAAATCTCTTTTTATTAATATATAAAGTACACGTTATATTTTCGTTAACCTAGATGTGACTTCTTATTCCCCTAAAGACTGATAAAGAAATAAAGAAAAGCTTACGAAGGAGACCAATATGAAGAAATGTCTCATCACTCGGTAGATACAAACATCGATAATCACACAGCCAATGCTCTTAATGTGGACTAAAGACAAGCTTTACTCTTAAGAAAACGACAACCACTACACCACTCCCATAGTCATCAAGCCACAAAGATGATGGCACTGACATGATTGGTTTGAGCTTTAATTTAACATAATTTTTAAGTCACATGCGTAATTGTAAATTAAGGACAAATTATTTGAATGGATCGTTTTCTCTTTACTGTCTAATAGATGATATCCGATGGTTTGGTGATAGAGTTTCCAACGTTTCTAAAAAAAATATAATAGAAGATTATTGACAACCAAAACTCACAATCATCGCCCAAGCAATCCAACAACCGAATCGACCAACTGGCCTAGCATTTGTATCGCTCAATCGAACTAACTTCCAAATCTCTCAACCAGTAGCCAAATCATCCCAATCAGCTGAAATAATGCCCGAATCAAGGAATAAATGTACAAACATGACCAGGCAGTTGAAGTATGTAGTGCATGTTCATACCGGTTGATGCAAGTAACACACCATAACATGGAGTATAACTTGGCAGTTACTATAACATGGAGGCACGACAAGGGCGGTTGCCACAGCTGGCCGAAGAAGAAGTAGAAATCCATAAGATAATAGAATTCAACCATTCAAGCATTACTGAGGTGTTTATTTGCGCTACTATATAAGTCCAAAACTAAATCTAAAGAAAAGAACAATAAAAAAAACCTCGTTTGAGCAATGTAATTTTCTTTTATCTAGATTAATCAATTAGGATTGTGTGCTTTTGGAGGGCAATCCTTAATAAAAATCATTCACCCTTTTTTAGACTTTGTTCCAAGAGGTTTGAATCTCACACACTCTCTTTTTATTATTCAACAGTAATTGGCGACCATAGTGGGAGGATTTGTGAAAGGGAATTGAGATGCCTCCGAAAAAGAACACTCAAATTGGATAAAGTACATATGAAGCAGAATTAGAGCAAACAAAAAAATAGTATTCTTACTATAGTGGAGCATTTTGAAGGCTTAGTGGAAGGAAGCCGTTATGAGACCATGAGCGAGTTGAGACCTAACGTGATGTGGTCTTTGCTCGGTGACCTGACTCAGGATGTGGTTAAACATGTTAGACTCAAGAACAACCACAATATGGATAAGTTGATTTTGATTGGCACCTTGCATTATGAAAACGTGGCCAAACATATGAGCGCGTTAAACGATCTAATGGCTAGATGCATAGGTATGGGGGTCCCTCCATAAGAAGGTCTGGAACCACGTAGTATGCTAACAGTGGAGGGTAACAATGACTAAAATCAGGACCAGCCAAATACGTGATCCCTAGTTGAGGGTCAGAATGTTGGGTCGAATAATTTTATGTCACGTGGAGCCCATAATGTTGGAGCACCACGTGGTGGGACATCTCCTATCAATAATGTGTTGGACAATTATGACTCATAGCATCACTATTTGTACAGATCATGGTGTTGTTGTACAAATTAACTATGTGACGAAGGAAATTGCCCTTTTATCATTTGTAATTGGATTACCAAGATACATAAATGATAGAAGTCCTTATGATTAGTTCCGGATTGAGATGATATGAGACAGTATCAATCCATAAATGTTTAATCATTAAACATCCCTAGTCGTAGTATTATCGAGATTGGACATCGATAATGCGGAATAGACTAGTATTGCACTTGTACCTGTTGGGGGAGCATAACAACATAGTTCTCATATATTTAAGTATTGGATACTTATGCAAGTGCGATAGGAGGTTGTGTTTTACCGATGGTACGGAAAACAGCTTCGCTCTAGATAGACCTCATGAAATCCCATTGGTAGTATGTCTTTGTGTCTATGGGAGTCCGCTTCAGGGTAGGTGTATTTGGTCTTAACCTGAGACTTGCATCGCTAATACTTGCGACAATCAATATACTTTGGTTTTGGTCGTCCAAGGCTTTAACCGAATCTGGTACGCCTCTTCTGGGTATATTGAGAATCGTAGTGTATTGGGTGTGATGTCAAGACGGAAGTATCACTCCAGTCATAGTGGAGATGATGATCACGTAGGATACGGAACTAGTGCTCTTATATGCTGCAGCTATCGGGATAATATGACTAGGTCATGTTTATCTGATTATAGAGACTAGTTACCAGATATCTGACATGTGTTTCGTACGGGGCAGACACATTCCCAGCCCCAGGCCTAACACGTGACATCTGATACTGGATCGATATACACAATACTTTGTATATTACGTCTGACATAGATTATAATATTTCTTTAAGAATATTTCTGGAGAATTGGGTAGGCATGGCGCTTTGCTAGAAGCCAGCCTTGTCTTGTAATCGGTAAAATCTAGTACTAGGTACGTACGTGTTCGGATAGTCCGACGACCGGATTTACTGCCAACATATCCGGGGATCTCTTCCCGAAGATTCACCGATGACGTATGACTCGCACATTATTAATATGGGATTAATTAGATGAGAGAGAAAATTAATCTAGGATTAATTACAGAGATATTTTATCTGGGATAAAATATTATTTAAAGATAGAGAGCGATTAATTTGGAATTAATCGATAAAATAATATATTCGATATATTAACGAAATTGGATTTCGACGCGGAATTAAAATCAGATTTTAATTCGGGCAAACGAGTTAATTTAGAATTAATTCGTTAGCGACACGAATAGTAATTTTGCTAGGCATAATTATTTAATTAAATTTGATTTAATTACGTCGTAACAAAAAATTATTAATTCGGAATTAACGAACTTGAGCCCGAAAGTGTTTGTGGGCCCACACCCATTTCGAATCAAATGGGGCCCATAAGTCACATCACTCGTCATATCAGTCACTCAAGTGATGGAAGTCTCATCACCTTTTTGGTGATTGACATCTAGTCACTATTCATTGAGTGATGGATGTAGTTGGTGGAAAGCTTTTGATGGCTTGAAAGAAATATATCATTATTTTATGTTTTAGTATTTTGACTTTCAAATGTGTATTTGATATACAAAACACACAACTCTCACTTCACTCTCTCCCTCTCAAAGTTTCGGCCATGGTGGCCTTTTCTCTCCCAACTAATTCGGCCAAGGGCCAAATTTTTCTTTCTTATTTTCTTGGCAAGGCGAGAATCACAAAGAAGTTTAGGAAGATTTGTGGCAAATTTTCCATGTGCTAGCACACTTTAGAGTTTATATAAAGGTGATAGGGAAACTTTTCCCATGAGCATGGAAACCATTTTAAAGCTTGGAGCTTGAAGATCATTTCCACGGAACTTAAAGAACACAAATGGAGGACAACTAGAGCTTGGCTGAATGCTTCTATGGAGGAGGAATTTTTTTTGTTCGACGCTTCACAAATCCGATCAAAGTGAGTATTTTCGCTACTTTAACTTTGTTATATTTGCACATTTCATGACTTAATTAGGTCTTGAGACACCTAGAAAATCCAACAATGGTATCAGAGCCTTGATTAAGCATGAAATTCGAAATTAGGGTTCTTAATTTTAATTTGGGTAAATTGGATTTGAGCATGTTTTGATGAAATTGTTTGTTGGAATATGCTTATATTATGTTAACTTTGAGTTGTACATAATCAATTTTGTGAAAATTGAATTGGATTGATTTTCCCCAAATCCATTGGCGAATGGTGTGTTGGCTCCCTAATTTCATGGTGATTTTATTTTTGGATCATTGGATGAGTTTGAAACACTTGGGAATGTTGATTTAGGATTTAATTGGATTGAATTCAGAATCGGACAATAAAACCCTATGATTGCCATGACCTAGTAAGCATGGAAATAAGTTGATTTTGATTCAATAATGTTGGACATGTGTTGATGATAATAAGCATGATTAATTGTGTAAATTGATATTTTGGGAATGTTGATTTAAGTGGTTAATTATGGCTTATACACTTTAATTAATTAGATTGTGAAATTTTGAATTTTGTAATTTAATTAATTGGGCTTAATTTGGAATTGGGCTTGTAAAGTTGTAATTGGGTTTAGTGGGCTTGGTTGGGCCAAGTTTGGTTTAGGCTAAATTGGTTGGATCCAATTGGGCCCAAAATCATATCCATAAAGTCCAAATATAACTAAATGGACCTTTAAAGTTTAATTGGGCCTAATGGGCCGAAATTGATTTCTAGGCTTATAGGGTGATTCCTTGATTGGGCTTTGGTTGCCGAAGCCCATGCCTTAAGAAATTAATTGAAAGCCCATTGGACTTTAATTAAACGACATTGGATGTTAATCGGGCTTTGAGACTCGTTAAGACTAGATTTAGAATCTAAGTCGCAAAGGCTCATTAATAAAGTGTAGTTATTTAATTTGGAATTAAATAGTGAATTAGTATTGAATACGAATTAAATTGGATTTAATGTTGTAGTTTGATATAATTCAAGAATTCGTACTTTGAGTACTTATTCTTAAAACGAGTCGGACTCGCGCAAATCAAATTGTTGTTTGAACATTGGATGGTCATTAATTTCAGATTAATTAATTGGATTAGATTGATCGATAACATGTTTTGTGTGAATACATGGATGTGATGTATGAATAATGTATATCAGATGGATATTAGATGGGTGAGGATAATTTTGGAAATTATTGTAATAAATTTAGAATTTATTAAATTGGACCTGCGTGTCCAGCCTATTACCTCATTTCTCATTGTATTTCTCTTCTCACCTATTCCCCTAAATGTAAATGAGGTTTCTTTAGAAGTGTTATGAAATTGGGTAGAAGTTGTGCTAGTGAGAGAAAGGAAAGTGAGAGATTTCTTCTAGGAACAAAATGTTTTAAGTATCCATCCGTATATCATTATAAAATTTATTTACGCGCCTTATTATGCTTTTAGAATGCATGTTTAAGGGTGTATATGATGAGACCTTAACAAAGATAATAAATTGGTTGCCAATTTACGCGAAAACCCTCAAAACATATTAAGCGTTTTTCCTTCCATTGAGTGATTCTTACTCAAGATCCAAGATTGGCACTGGTTTTTTGGCCAAAGTCAAGACCTTTGTCCATCGCGAATGTGTTTGAATCATGAAGGTTTTGTTCCATATCGGTGTCTTGTCCAAGTTGTGATTTATTGGCCAAAGTCAAGATCACTTCTTGTCCATCGACATCGATTACGAAGCTTTCCAAGGTCAGTGGGTTTCGCTTAACTGGGATCATTAAGTTTGTTGTGCCAAAGCCAAGGATTAATTGATTCAGAGGAAAAAAGGTTAGGGAATATAGTGGATATATTAGCATATATAAGATATATGTTTCGGACTTGTATGTCCACCTACTGGATCTAGGAATTGGATGGGATCCAATTGATCTTAGAGATCTACCTAGTTAAATATCATACAATTTGTTGGCTAAAGTCAAGATTGTGTGTTATTTAAAGGGATCCTAGCCTACTAGGAAATAAGGTTTCCCGAGTACTCAACAGAGGGTTAGAGGCTCGCCGAAAAATAGTGGGAGGCAAGTATTAAATTTGTAATTTCGTTGAGATACTTGCCATACGCGCTCATTTCATTATTCGTCAAAATATACAAACGTTGTTTTAATTAAACAGTTGGACTGTATTCAAACTATTTCAATTTATAGTTGATTTTATTATTGAATTATAGTAATCAATATAATTGAATTTAACTAATTTAATTATAGTTGATTATGTAGTTAGACTATAGTAATCATTATATTAATAGCACCAGAAATCGTTGATTAAATAGTTAGACTATTAGAATCAAGATAAATTGAAAGATTGAGCATTTAAAACATAATCTTGGATGAAAATGTATTTAAATGGTTTAATTTTAAGATTGGGAATAATACTTCAGGATAGTCTTGAGAACCGAGAAGTTATTTTATTTGATAAAATGACATCTCAGGCCTAAGCCCGGAGTTAAGCAAATAGTAGAGCATGATCTTTGGAATATTCATGTGATGATAACTTTAGTGCTTAATCTGTCATCCTTGCCATAATGAATCCTTAATTTCATCGTTATAACTAAGGATTAGATCTTTAAACCATGATGTTGAAATTGAAGGATCTTCATAGGTCTATACTTAGATCTTAGAACCATTAATTGCAATAGTAAACTCTTGGAGAGTTAATGGCTATGCTCAAGGAGACAAAGCCACAGTTTGCAAAAGGGCAAGAAGCGTAAGGTACATCTTACTTCGATATCCCATAAGGCCAAGGCTTGGCTGAAGGCTTCTGGGGTGTAGAAAAGGGTAAAGGCAAAATCATCACAGTCTTCAAGGAAGACAAATGACATATCCCAAGATGTCTGCCTAAACTGTGGCAAACGGGGTCACTGAAAGCGTGACTGCCGTATGGACAAGGCAGACATGAAGGAAAAGAAGGCAGGGCAAGGCTCTGAATTCAAGTATGTTTATCATAAACATATTCACTACTAGTATTAAAATTGAATTTTAGATACTATATAGTGGTACATAAATATTTGTACTGATTTGCAGCATCTGCTGATAAGTAGGATACTGACTTCAGATGAGATCGCTCTACGAGTCGAAAATGGGACGACAGTCGCTGTTTTAACCCCAGAAACCTAAGTTTAGGAACTGCCCTTCGAGTGTGTACTTAAATTAGGAAACTGTTAAAATGTACCTAGTTTGACTAGAAATATTATCTCTATATCGAGTATAACTCGTTGCGAGTATCCCTTTATATTCTAGAACATTAAAGTGTTTTATTTTATAAAGATGATATTGAGATAAACACATTAGATGTGAATAACAATATTTATATTTTGAATATAAATAAATCTCAAACATATAACATGACAAACAAATAGCTCAAACTGATTTGATCATATAAGACTTATATGTGGCAATGTTGTTTGGGACACATTAAACAAAACTCGTATATCCACACTTTTGAAGAGTGAATACTAGGACAGATTTGATTCTATTCAAATGATATCTGCGAATCTAGTTTATTGGGCAAAGTGCCTAAAATACCTTTTACTTGGTAAAAGTGTAAGTGTCACCGATCTGTTAGCTCTCGTTCATAGTGACGTAAGTGGGCCCATATCTAGCTAGGTTAGAGGTGAAAAGTGATACTTCATAAGCTTTACGGATGTGGCATCGCGTTATGGTTATATGTTTCTTTTGAAATATAAATCGGAAACTTTTGAATAATTCAAAGCGTTTCGACACGAAGTAGAAAAACAAATCGGCTAAAGTATTAAAATCGTCACGGTAAAATCGAGATGGAAAATACTTAAGCAATAAGTTTCTCAAATTACTTGAAAGAGTATAGTATTCTTTCACAGTGGACTCTTCCCGGAACACCTCAATCCTGAGCAGTGTGTCCGAAAGGATAAACCAAATTTTGTTGGACATGATAAGGTTAGTCATGAGTCGCTTTGAGCTAGCATTTTCCTTCATTGGATAAACATTAAACAGTGCGATACTTATTTGGAATAAGGTTCCATAAAAATCTGTTAGACAAACTTCATATTAGATATGAACAGGAAAGAAACCGGCTTTCTCATTCCTGATGATTTGGGAATGCTAGACATATGTTTGGATGATACCAAACTAGAACCCAAATCAGATAAGTGCCTAATTGTGGGTTATCATAGGGAAACCAAAGTATAATACTTATACATCTCACAAGAGAACAATGCAATTGTTGCTCACCATACGATTTTCCTAATAGGAATACCTATATGCAGTGGTAAGTGGGAGGATAGTAAAACTCGATGAAAATCAGAGTAATACTGTTCTAGGCACCAATTCCTTAATGGAACACAAACAGTTCATCAAGGATGAGCATGTACCATAATCTTCAAATACACAAGAACTGCGTAGTTGGAGAGAGTCAGAAGACAACTTGGGAGGTATGGGTTTCTGATCTCACCTTATAAAGATGTCAATCTTATTGAGAAAACTAACTACGTATGAGGAAGTGATACAAGGTATCCACTACCTATTATGGCAAAGTGTCATAATGTCCGAAATGGATTCCATGTATACCAACCAAGTTTGGACACTGGTTGTTGTACCGTAAGACATTGTGTCTGTTGGTACTATAAAGGTCTTCAAAGAAGACATACATGGAGGGCAACTAATAAATGCACATAGCTAGGCTTGTACATAAAAGGGTATCGTCATCAACATGGTGTCGATTACAACGAAACCTTTTACCAGTTGCCATGGTTGAATCCATTTGGATAATGATTGCTAATGCTGCATGTTTCATTTATGAAATATGGCAACAGAACGTCAAGATCGTATTCCTTAACGGAAACCTTTTGGAGGATGTTTATCAACATCCTGTCGGTTTTGTCGTACAAAGAACAAGCAAACTAGGTTTGCAATTTAATTCGATCCATTCATGGATTGAAGTAAGTATTGCGTTCTTGGAAGTTTTGATGTAATCATGATGGTATATGATTTAATTCAAAACAAATATGATTCTTCTGTATATAAGGAGGTTAGTGGGAGCGCACTGACAGTGAATGTCCTATATAATGATGATATATCATTTCTTGGAAATGACATTCCCATATTATAATCAGTGAAAGCTTGGCTTTCAAGAAAAATTCTCCGTAGAATTCTTGGGAGAGACAACCTTTATTATAGGAATAAGGATCTACTGGGTAAGATCTAAAAGTTATTGACACTCTCCGAGAACTCGTACATTGAAAGACATGTACGCGACCTGGTATCTCATACTCTTTGAGCATATGGAGTCACAATCAGGACAATCCAAGTGATAGTCATTGGATTGATATTAAGAACATCCTTCAGTATCTTAGATGAACTAAGGATGCTGTCTTATGCTATGGAGAATGAGAACTTGAAGTGACTGGGTTCACTGTTACAAGTTTCCAAACCGACAAAGACGATTGTAAGTCGCAAAAGGGTACTATATAGTTTGAATAACTGAACAATGAGCTGGAAATCTTCTAAGCAAGATACTATCACCGAATAAACAACAAAAGCGGAACATTACTGCAACTGACGCAGCAAGAGTAGCATTTTGGATCTAAATAATTCTAATTAGATTAGAAATAGTTCTGTTAGCAGCTGAGCTAGGCTACAGCACAGG
The DNA here is from genome assembly GCA_019454045.1 of Zanthoxylum bungeanum. Lineage (NCBI taxonomy): Eukaryota > Viridiplantae > Streptophyta > Magnoliopsida > Sapindales > Rutaceae > Zanthoxylum > Zanthoxylum bungeanum. The sequence goes on along the minus strand of SKCR01040471.1, from coordinate 13,143 downwards.
CTAAAGAATTAACAGTCTCATCAACGATCCGATATGTACTTCATATGGTTTCATCTGATTCGTTCGAATCATACATCGTGGCGATGTGATGATCGAATAAATCGCATCAGATGATAACCTTATACATCCGTAGACGAAAGCTGTTTCTTAGCAGAAGTTTGAGCCACCCGTACATTGTTTAGGTATAAGACACCTGAGTGATTGGCTATAGGCCAAGTGGGAGATTGTTGGACAATTATGACCTATAACATCACTATCTGTACAGATCATGGTGTTGTTGTACAAATTAATTATGTGACGAAGGAAATTGCCCTTTTATCATTTGTAATTGGATTACCAAGATACATAAATGATAGAAGTCCTTATGATTAGTTCCGGATTGAGATGATATGAGACAGTATCAATCCATAAAGGTTTAATCATCAAACATCCCTAGTCGTAGTATTATCGAGACTGGACATCGATAATGCGGAATAGACTAATATTGCACTTGTGCGCATTGTGGGAGCATAACGACATAGTTCTCATATATTTAAGTATTGGATACTTATGCAAGTGCGATAGGAGGTTGTGTTTTATTGATGGTACGGAAAACAGCTTCGCTCTGGATAGACCCCGCGAAATCCCATTGGTAGTATGTCTTTGTGTCTATGGGAGTCCGCTTCAGGGTAGGTGTATTTGGTCTTAACCTGAGACTTACACCGCTAATACTTACGACAATCAATATACTTTGGTTTTGGGTCGTCCAAGGCTTTAACCAGTTCTGTGTACGCCTCTTCTGGGTATATTGAGAATCGTAGTGTATTGGGTGTGATGTCAAGACGGAAGTATCACTCCAGTCATAGTGGAGATGATGATCACGTAGGATACAGAACTGGAGCTCTTATATGCTACAGCTATCGGGATAATATGACTTGGTCATGTTTATCCGATTATAGAGACTAGTTACCAGATATCCGACATGTGTTTTGTACGGGGCAGACACATTCCCAGCCCCAGGCCAAACACGTGACATCCGATACTGGATCGATATACACAATACTTTGTATACTATGCCTGACATAGATTATAATATTCCTTTAAGAATATTTCTCGAGAATTGGGTAGGCATGACGCTTTGCTAGAAGCCAACCTTGTCTTGTAAATCGGTAAAAACATAGTACTAGGTACGTACGTGTCCGGATAGTCCGACGACCGGATTTACTGCCAATATATCCGGGGATCTCATGGGTCGCTTCCCGAAGATTCACCGATGACGTATGACTCGCACATTATTAATCTGTGATTAATTAGATGAGGGAGAAAATTAATATCGGATTAATTACGAAGATATTTTATCTGGGAAAATATTATTTAAGATTGAGAACGATTAATTTGGAATTAATCGATAAAATAATATATTCGATATATTAAACGAAATTGGATTTCGACGCGGAATTAAAATCAGATTTTAATTCGGGCAAACGAGTTAATTTAGAATTAATTCGTTAGCGACGTGAATAGTAATTTTGCTAGGCATAATTATTTAATTAAATTTGATTTAATTACGACGCAATGAAAAATTCGTTAATTCGGAATTAACGAACCCGAGCCCGAAAGTGTTTACGGGCCCTATCGTATTTCGAATCAAGTGGGGCCCATAAGTCACATCACACGTCACATCAGTCACTCAAGTGATGGAAGTCTCATAACCTTTTTGGTGATTGACATCTAGTCACTATTCATTGAGTGATGGATGTAGTCGGTGGAAAGCTTTTGATGGCTTGAAAGAAATATATCATTATTTTATGTTTTGGTATTTTGACTTTCAAAATGTGTATTTGATATACAAAACACACAACTCTCACTTCACTCTCCCTCTCAAAGTTTCGGCCATGGTGGCCTTTTCTCTCCTAACCAATTAGGCCAAGGGCCAAATTTTTCTTTCTTATTTTCTTGGCAAGGCCGAGAATCACAAAGAAGTTTAGGAAGATTTGTGGCAATTTTCCATGTGCTAGCACACTTTAGAGTTTATACAAAGGTGATAGGGAAACTTTTCCCATGAGCATGGAATCCATTTTAAAGCTTGGAGCTTGAATATCATTTCCATGGAACTTGAAGAACACAAATGGAGGACAACTAGAGCTTGGCCGAATGCTTCCATGGAGGAGGAATTTTTGTTGTTCGACGCATCACAAATCTTGATCAAAGTGAGTTTTTCCGCTACTTTAACTTGGTTGTATTTGCACATTTCATGACTTAATTAGGACTTGGGACACCTAGAAAACCCAACATAATGGCCAAATTTTGGGGGCAAATGGAGGGAGTCTACAGTTAATGTGGCCCAACATGATGGAGTTTTACCCTAAAGCCCTCAAGGGCAACACTAATACAATGGTGTACCAATTCATGGGCCCCAACCACTAATTGGTGCATCATTCGATGGTACTGCCATGTTGAGAGAACAAATGCTCGAGATCTTTCGGAACCAAATCGGCTTACGAATAAGGTTGATAAGGCCTAGGTATAAAATCCCTATCCTGATTGGATATATATGACTTACTCATGTCATGGAGGTTGTGGAACCCCTAAGGTCGAATCGATGCCACACGTAGCGAAAATAGGTCTAACCTATTGATATAGAACATATGTGTGTTTTAAAATAAGTTAATGGAATACTATATTCCATTACGAGTCTATTGAAAAAATCAGGAATGAATTAGAGTCCACATGGACCAATATATTAGTCAAATTGCTCCAACTCGAACGCTGAGCGCACGCTCATGTGCATGCTAAGCACGCTCGTCGTGAAATACGGGCGAGCTGTAGCTGCAGCGCTCGCGTGAGCATGCACACAAATACAATTTCGCATTGGCACAACACCACTCGCATTGTGGCATGCCAATGTCTACCACAATGTAATTTTTGTAATACTTTTCCAGTGGCTTGCCAATGACTTCACAGTGGCGTACCAATACTTTCCAAAGAGCTACAAATCTAATTTTATGGCTCTAAATTGCTTCCAACTCTCTCCAAAAAATTCTTAACACCCAAAATCTAATTTTAACATCAAAACCAACATCAATATATGTTATAGAAAACATATTCATGTATTATAAATACATGTATGATTACTTTGAATCAAAATACAAACCACATTAGAATCCTACAAAAAAGTGACTCATGAACAATTATAAGTCACTTATAGGTGGTCAAATGATTCTAGAATGGTAGCCATAATCTAAACTTTTATCTAGAGTTCCAAACTCTAATTTTATGTTTCATGTCTAACATGAACATATTTGGTTCAATCACAAAAATATTGTGTTTGTGCTTCCAAAATATCCATACACAATTCATTAACATAATTTCAACTTCAAGCTATGTTATTATGTATCTAATATATAATACATCACTATATGTTTCACTAATGATAACAACTCATTAATGAAAAATATAGCTTTAGAGAAGATCAAACGTACCTAACAAGATTGATTCCAAGATCCAATCTTATTTTTCTTGTTAAAAATATAGAGATCTTCCAAAACTTCTCTCACAAATATATTTTTTAGGTTAATTTTTCTTAAGCTTTACCTTATTCAAAAAATTGCTTAAGTTTTCCTTTTATAATCAAGTTTATGCATTTTCTAATTAATAAAAGTTCTAATCAATTTTTAGATGGGCTTAATCTAATTTCTCCAAATGTATATATTAGATAAAACTAATCCACTTTGTCTACCACTTTGATTTAATCCAACTAAATCTAGATAAAAGTTTAACCACTTGATTATTCCAAAGAGTAACACTTGATTAATCCAATTAAATCAAGTCAAATACACCTAATATTATATATTTTGTAATTACCAAAATATCCACAAATGGTAGAGATATTTATGAAATTAAAACAAAGTCATTGTGTGATTATTAATTTGGATTGATTTAATTAATCCCAACTGCTCAAATAAATAATTAAATAACACTTAATTAATTTAATTGATAATTAAAATATCAAATATTATTTATTATCAAACATTATCGGCTACCCGACCGCTCAACGAGTACGCTTCATATTTTGAGACTCTTTATATCCAGACACATTCTTCATATAAACCTAGCTCATATGTATGCAATTCAGCCACCTCTGAATTTTCGATGAACACGAACGACCTTTCTAAACTATACAAGTTGAGGTCATCACATATGTTTAACAACCCCTCCATCGTAGGCTATCTGAGTTGTATTTAGGAAACATATATTACACCGTCAAGTTTCCAAGGCACACATATCATATTATCGACATGTCCATGATTCCTTATAACTAAATAGAACACTATTTCTGATGTGTATATGATTAACCCTATGTGATCATCTTTGGCCAAAGTCTTAATAATTGTAACTCACTAATATGGATACTTTAACTCTTATAATACACATACGGGCCGACAGATCCTATCTTGATACACATTTGATTAACGACTGCATCGGTCTACACCCAATGAACATCTAGCGATCAGATCATGAAAGGTCTCGGACATACATGACATCAAATTGTGGAGGATCACACACAAAATCAATGATATTCTATAGTCAAAGGATCATATATGCTACTCGACTTGAGGAGATTCCTATTGACGGAGGTGTGTACTTCCAATTATCAGGAATCATATTTGAGTCATTCAGTATTTGCTCCAACAAATACCCACATGTCTATACGAGCTTCCCTTACTCATGGTCCATTGGTTAAACCATTCAAATGTTAATTTCAATATACGACATGTTCTAGTTTTCTAGGTTTTAGGAATTCGACCGTATTCTAAAACTAATGACTAGGAATATAAACTTTAAGAATAGTTTATAATAGTAATAATATCCCAATATCGGATTAATTAGTGTTCAGTATTACTACATGACTCTTCTAAAATCAATGTCATTATCAATATATATATATATATATTATATATATATATATATATATAATATATATATATATATATATAATATATTAAACTAATATACATTGTGAGATAATGACAAAATATTTACAATTAGCAAAGTTGAAATGAAAATATCTTTATTTTACAAATAATAATAAAATATAATATACAATACATTATTCGGATTAACGCTCCAAGCATCAACTCAAACGAACTCTCATTTCCTTAGTGCCAATCCAGATGGTACCGAAGTCTCATCTCCTCCACATACTTATCGAATAACTTTAGAAGTAGGGCCTTAGTAAGTAGGTCTTCTATTTTGTCTTGTCATTGAACCTTTAAGACCATTATATCTTTTCGTTCGATAATTTCTCTATCACGTGATATTTTATTTCCACATTTTTAGATTTGGAATGCGCTCTCGGCTCTTTAGCCTGTGCAATGGCTCCGCTATTATCATAGTATAGTAGCATTGAATCCTCAATACTTGACACAATGCCTAGTTATGTGATAAAATTTCTATTCGAAATAGCTACTTTAGTAGCTTCCAAAGTCGCTATAAATTCTGCCTCAGTGGTGGAATCAGCTGTGAGCCTTGTTTCGAACATTTCCAACTAACAGCACGTATCTGGATGCAGAATTTCTATCATCTGAATCTCCCTGAATATTGAAGTCTTTATATCCCTTAAGTTGTAACTTATTTTCTCCATAAATTAGAAACTTATCCTTAGTACCCTTGAGATATTTCAGGATATGTTTAACGGCAGCCCAATTTTTATTACCCAGATAAAATTTATATCGGTAGTAACACTAACGCCAAAACTGATATCAGGTCTTGTATATAACATAACATATATAATACTATAAATACAAGAAGCATGTGATAAGTTATACATTCTAATTCTTTCTTCCTCAGTCTGAGGTGCCATTTTCTTCGAAAGATGTATGTCGTATCGAAAAGTACATTTACTGCCTTGTAGTTCGTAAACCCGTACCTTTTTAATATTTTATTTATGTACGTGGATTTCAAAAACCTTATATGCTTTCTTACTTTATCCCGGTAGAGCCTTATATCCAATATATAGGAAGTTTCACCTATCTCTTTCATGAAGAAATTCTTGCAAATGTAGGCTTTTACATTTTACATCAATCCTATATAATTCCCAATGATAAGGATATTGTCTACATACAATAAAAGGAATACTATCATGCTCGCACTAACTTTGATATAAACATGGTCCTTCCTCGTTCTTGATGAATTTAGATAATCTAATTATCTCATTAAAATGAAGATTCGAGCTTCAGAATGTATATTTAAGTCCATAAATAGTCTTTTTAAGCTTACAAACCAAGTTTGAAGTCTCAATAGGTACAAACCCTTCTGGTTGTTCCATATAGATATCCTCATCGAGGAATCCATTTAGGAACATGATTTTCACATCTATCTATCATATCTCATAGTCATGATATGCATTAATGGCTAAAAGAATCCTAATAGATTTTAAAATGGCTACAAGTCGGGCCTTAAGGGTTTCCACCTTTCCATCGAGCCCACACTTCTATTTGTAAACCTATTTATAACCAATATGTTTATCTCTTTCGAGAAGTTCAACCAAGTCTTAGACTTGATTATCATGTGTAGAATCCATTTTGGATTTAATGGATTCCTGCCATTTATCCCAATCGATATCCAATATCGTTTGTTTATACATATTCGGATCAGTTTCCTCCAAGAGGAGAACATCAAGGCTTATATCAGATGTTAAAAAAATTATTTATGGAGGCTTTGATATTCTATTTGACCTACGTAGAACTTGTGTCATAGTTAGATTTCCGGTTCCATCACAGGTTCCTCAATATTGGGATCAAACTTATCGAGTTCAATCTTTCAATAATTCCCACTATCTATTAAAAAAATCATTTTCAAGAAAATTGACAAAACGAGCAACAAATACATTTCGTTGATCAGAAATGTCGAATCGATAGCTCAAAGAATTTTTAGGATATCCAATAAACCTGTATTTATATCTCTTAGGTGCTAGTTTATCTCGCTGCACAACTCTAACGTACGTGAGACAACCTTGAATCTGTAAATATCTAAGACTTGGATTTATACCGTACCATATCTGTTATGGAGTTGTAGAAATAGCTTTCGATGAAACTTTGTTAATTATGTGAGCAATAGTTAGTTATGCATAACCCCAAAAGTAATATGAAAGATCTGTATAGCTCATTATAGATCGTACCATATCCAACAAAGTATGATTTCTCCTCTCAGACACATCATTGTGTTGAGTTCCTGGTAGCTATATTGGGTGAGAATCCTATTCTCCCTTAAATAACATCTGAATTATTCGCTCATGAATTCAACCCATTGATCTGATCGAAGACACTTGATGAATTTCTTGGTTTATTTTTCAACTTCGTTTCAGAATATTTTGAATTTATCAAATATTTTCGATTTATGTCTCATCAAATAGACACACACACCACACACACACACACACACACACACACACACACACACACACACATATATCATGACTTGTCATATGTGAAAGTCACAGTATTTGTTAAACTACATGAGAGATTTTATTTAATAGACCACACCTATCACTGTGTACTAAATCTAATAATTCTTCAGCACCATTTCCAACTGTAATGAACCAAAATTTTAAGTAAAAGTATTATTGTCTATTCTCCTAAAAGTCTTTGGTGAAATTTTTAATGTTTGACTTTAGGGGTTAATTGATAAATTTTCATAAGTTTGCTTTAATTTTTATTTGATCAAAATTCAAGGTGGTTGACTGATAATTTTCAGCCCATTATAAAACTTTTTTCTTCTATCTCTCCCAAAACACGAGCCCATTTTCCGTTTTTCTATCTTTATTCTTTCTTTTTTTCTCTCATCTTCTTCCATGCGTGAGAGGGAGAATCTGGCCACTAATGGCGTATTTCGGTGAGTGGACTGAGGGAAAGGATATAGCAGGTCGTAGGAACAGTTTGGTGGCGGCTATGTCGCCAGTGATGGCCATTTTCGGTGAAAGGAAAGCTTGAAGTTTATTACAGTTTTTGGGCGATCCACGAAAAACCAGAGCTCTGTTGAGCGTGTGACCACTGTGTTTGGATTCAGGATGATGACTCGCATCTACTGGTGCAACAATACAGTGGTATACCAGTGCGTTAGCTCTACGCACCAATAGATATGGCGGCGCATGAAGGCTAAACGCTGTGTCTTGGCAGAATCTTCTATTTGACGTTCTCTCGGTGTATTAGTTCGACCCTTTCATGCTGTATTGATCCTGAACTCTAATTTTTTATATTTGTCATACTTTTACACGTTTAATTTACTGATTTTAGATTATTTCAATTGTATTGATATTTAAGTTTAAGTTATGGATTGTTTTTTTCGGGTTGTGGTTTTGTTGTGAAGTGTGATTGGGTGGTTATCATAGGCTCTAGATGGTCATTTATGGTATTGAGTTGTAAACGGAAAGTTCGAGATTTAAACGGAACTATGTCGACTTCAGTTAGGATTTTGGGGGAATTTGATTTGTTGCGTTTTACATCGCAAGTTTCGATATGTTGTTTTTGGGTGAACTTTGGGCAGTGACTGGCCAGCGGACGCGTATGCCTCATAGAGCATGCTGGGTGAGCCTGAAGAGAGTTTTGTATCTATTAGACCGATGGGATAGTCTAAGCGCATTAAACATCATTGTAAGATCAATTTCTCCCTTTAAGCGTGCGGTTGAGGTTGGAATTTGATACTCATCTTCATAGCGGTTTTAGATTATTTATTTATATATGATTATTAAAAAATAATAAAATATAGTGTACAATACATTATTCAGATTAAAGATCCAAGCACCAACTCCAACAACCAATGTCCGAGGAAGTATAAAATACTTGAATTCTTCTTATTCATAAGGTCAGGTGAAATATCCATCGTTGAACATATTGAGAGATTAACGCTACAATGTAGATATGTGAATTATTTCTACAAGTTAAGGTTATTCCATAGCTCTTTATTTGGAACGACTTTCTCTTGGTTCATCAATTTACCACCTAACTCAGTGGAAAATTGGTACCAAATGAAGCAACTCTTCCATGCATAGTTTTATAAGACCGAGTCAAAAGTAATCTTATTCGATTTAGCCAACTTAATGTAATTACCAAATGAATGGGCCGAGACTTTCCTTAAGAGGTTCAAAACGGCCATGAGCAAATATTTCAAGCCTTGGCCAGAAAAGGAATTTGTGAAAATAACTCGGATATGTCTAAGCCTCAGTTTAAAAAAGAAATTCCAAGATTGGGAATTCCCATACCTCTTTCAACTTGCCAACAATATGGTGAGGTATGAACGGTTATTGAGAGATGAGAAGCATATGAAAAACTCCAGTAGAGACACTTACTACAAGGAAATCAACTACAAGTTTAGCGTTGTGGAAGCTAATCTGGCCAATCTATATCTGGCTAAGCTAGTTGAGGGGAGTCCTATATGTGTAGGGTATTGGTTGAACCGACAATAAGAGTTGAAATGATAATTCTACTACAGAAACTATGACAGGTAGATCGTTCTCATTTGATGCTACCAAAGTAGATGCTATATTTGACCAGCTATTTAAAGACAAGCAAATTAGATTAAGCAATTAGCATAAGTTATCGAACATCGAAAAAATTCAAGGTAAAAAATATTGTAAATGGCATAATACATGTGTTGGGTTTCTAGGTTTATTTCCAAGATCAAATAAGCATAGAAATGTGAATGAATAATAAAAAGAATGGCGGAAATACACTTACATTGATCGGTTTATGGATGCGTTGATAAACAAAATTTCCAAGGTTCTCGGCCAAGGTGATTCAAAATCTCCAAGCTTTGTTTTTAATTTTCCAAGCTCTCAAGTAGGTTTCCCTAACACCTTGTATGAATCCTTGATGAGTGCTAGCTCTTTGAGAATTAATGCAATAAAATTCTTCAAAATTCTTCCTTCAATATTTGGTGATGAAGAAGAAAATGGGAGAGGAAATTGGCTTGCTAACATTTGACCAAGGAGAGAGAGTTTCAAGATTGTGTATTTGTTTCAAAAACAAAAAACAATGATATACCAAAAGTTAGATTTGGTAAAGGTCACTCAAGTTGACTTTGGAGTGCTTTCAAAGTCTCCACCAACTTCACTTAATCACATCATCCAAAAGTGAATAAAGGTGACATTTGATGTGACACTTGATGTGACATGTGGGCCCCACTCGATTCCAAATGCTAGTGGGCCCGCAAACACTCCCGGGCTCAATTAAATCGAATGTAATTAAATAATTATGCCTATCAAAATTACTATTCACGTCGCTAATGAATTAATTCTAAATTAACTCGTTTGCCCGAATTAAAATCTAATTTTAATTCCGTGTCGAAATCTAATTTCGTTTAAAATATCGAATATATTATTTTAACGATTAATTCCAAATTAATCTTTCTCTCTCTTCAAATAGTACTTTATCCAAGATAAAGTCTCTCCGCAATTAATCCCAGATTAATTAAGCATGAATCATACGTCATCGGTGAATCTTCGGGAAGCGACCCAAGAGATCCCTAGATATGTTGGCAGTAAATCCGGTCATCGGATTATCCGAACACGTACGTACCTCGTACTACATTTTTACCGATTTAAGAGACAAGGTTGGCTTCTAGAAAAAAAGCGCCATGTCTACCCAATTCTCCAGAAATATTCTTAATGGAATATACGATCTATATCAGGCGTAGTATACCGTAGTATTGCGTATTGCGATCCAGTATCTGATGTCACGTGCAAGGGTTGAGGTTGGAATAGTGTCTGCCCCGTACGAAGCACATATCAGATATCAAGCAACTAGTCTCTTTGAATCAGATAATCCTGACCCTGTCATTTTATCCCCGATGGTTGCAACAAAATAGAGAACCAGTTCTGAATCCCTGCGTGATCATCATCTCCATATGTCTGAAGTGATACTTCCGTCTTGACATCACATCCAATAAACTACGATTCTCAATAAACCCAGGAAAGGCGTACGCAAAACCTGTTAAAGTCCTGGGCGTCCAAAACCAAAGCGTATCGATTGTCGTAAGTACTAGTGATACAAGTCTCAGGTTAAGACCAAATACACCTACCCTGAAGCGGACTCCCATAGACACATATACATACTACCAATGGGATTCGACGAGGTCTATCCAGAAGGAAGCTATTTTCCGTCCCATCGGTAAAACACAAACTCCTATTACACTTGAATATATGAGAGCTATACCGTTATGCCCTCACAACGCGCACAAGTACAATATTAGTCTATTCCGTATTATCGATGTCCAATCTCGATAATACTACGACTAGAGATATTTAATGATTAAACCTTTATGGATTGATACTGTCTCATATCATCTCAATCCGGAACTAATCATAAGGACTTCTACCATATATATATCAAAGTAAATAAATACAAAATGATAATAGATAATTTCATTACTACATAGTTAATTTTGTACAAAAACACAATGTCTTTTAAAACACTAACGCTTTGGGTCATAAATGTCCAACAATCTCCCACTTGGCCTATAGCCAGTCACTCAAGCATCTAATACCTGAACTATGTACATGTCGCTCAAACTTTTGCTGAGGAATAGCTTTCGTCAACGGATCTGCCATGTTGTCATCTGATGCAACCTTCTCGACCTTCACATAGCCACGATGTATGATCTCACGAATCAGATGGAAACATCGAAGAACATGCTTGGATCGTTGATGAGACCGTGGTTTCTTAGCCTGCGCTATAACGCCGTTATTGTCACAATACAATGGAACGGGCTCAGCTGCTAACGGAATTACTCCTAATCCAATTAGGAATTTTCGGATCCAAACAGCCTCTTTTGCTGCTTCAGCTGCAACAATATACTCCGCTTCTGTTGTTGAATCGGCAACAGTCTCTTGCCTGGAAGATTTCCAACTTACTGCTCCGTTATTCAAATAAAATATGTACCCGGATTGCGACTTACAATCATCTTTGTCGGTTTGGAAACTTGCATCGGTATACCCAGTTACCTCAAGTTCTCCATCTCCATAGATTAAGAAAGCATCCTTAGTTCGTCTAAGATACTTAAGGATGTTCTTAACCGCCATCCAGTGACCTTCACCTGGATCGGCCTGATAGCGACTACACATGCTCAAAGCATATGAGACATCAGGTCGCATACATATCATGGCATACATGATCGATCCGATTGTCGAGGTGAACGGTATCCGACTCATATTGTCTCTCTCATCTTGAGTTTTAGGACATATGTCCTTAGATAGATAGACGCCATGTGACGCTGGCAACAGTCCCCTCTTGGACTGATCCATGTTGAATCTCTTCAACACTTTGTCAATGTACGTACTATGGGAGAGTCCAAGCAGCTTTCTAGATCTATCCCAGTAGATCTTTATTCCCAGAATAAAGACTGCTTCTCCCAGATCTTTCATGGAGAATTTCAATGAAAGTCAAGCTTTCACCGACGTTAACATAAGAATGTCATTGCCAATAAGCAATACATAGTCAACACAAAGGACAATAAAAGTCAGTGCTCTCCCACTAACCTTCTTATATACACAAGGATCATCCTCGTTTTGAATGAAATCATATTCTTTTATGATCTCATCAAAACGTTGGTTCCATGACCGCGATGCTTGCTTTAGTCAATAAATGGACCGATTTAACTTTCAACCTTGTTTGCAAGTCTAGGCACAATAAAACCGTCAGGCTGTTGCATGTAAACATCCTCTAAAAGGTTTCTATTAAGGAAAGTAGTTTTAACGTCCATCTGCCATATCTCGTAATCGAAATATCAGCAATAGTAAGCATTATCCAAATGGATTTAATCATGGCAACGGGTGACAAAGTTTCATCGTAATCGACACCATGTCATTGATGATACCCCTTCGCTACAAGCCTAGCTTTGTACGTTTTTACGTTGCCATCCATGTCGGTCTTCTTCTTGAAGACCCATTTGTAACCAATAGGCTTTACGCCTTCTTGTGCATCAACAAGTGTCCAAACTTGGTTGGCATACATAGAATCCATTTCGGACTTCATGGCTTCTTGCCATAAAGCGTAGTTGATATCTTGTATCGCTTCTTCATACGTAGCCGGTTCGTTATCCTCAATAAGATTGATGTCTTCATAAGGTGAGATCAGAAACCCATACCTCTCAAGTTGTTTCCTGACTCTC